>JAIMZG010001593.1:0-12114 GCA_020466075.1 Colletotrichum coccodes
TGAGGCGCTGGGACGACTCGAGATCTTGCTCGTCGTCGCCCTGGTGGGAAGGGGTGCGGCTGGATTGACGGCGCGAGCCAGAGGGGCGGGCGGCGGATGACGAACGGCGGTGACCGGCGTTGTATTGAGTGTTGACAAGCGTGAGCTCCTTCTCGGTGAGAGGGGCTTCTTCGGGCGAGGTCGGAGGGGATTTCTGATACGAGTTTTTGAGGATGCCTGCGGCAGATGGTGGTCAGCTACGACGATGAGCAGGAACGATGCGATTTAACTCACCTCTGGGTCGCTTTGGATGGGGACCGGGAGGGGAATGGGTCGGGGGGCTGCGTTCGACGATGGCGGCCATTTTGAAGGCTTCTGCGATGTTGAACTAGTGCGAAGGAATTGCTAGTGTTGAAGTCGACAAGAAGAACGTGATGCCAATCTCGTGAGGCGTCGGTCGGTTCGTAGTTTTGGTTGTGAGGTGGGCAGAGGGATGAAATAGCGGGGTTTTTGGGAAATCTGGTGACGAAAGACGACGGTTTTGTTCCGGGGCCTGGGTATGACGGGGTGGTGGTGGTTCGTGACCTGCAGGGTGCGGGTGCGGGTGCGCCGACCAGGGTTTGGTGGGTGGGCGGATGTCTCGTTCTTTTTCGCTTCTTCCCTGAACGACAGAAGGGGCTCGTGATGTTTGTGAAACAAGGATGGCCGAATTCACAAGACGAAAATTATCTGATGTCTCGAAACAATGTGCAGAGGTTGTCGGGACGATTTGGCAGTGGAGGGTCGGAAGAGGGAGGAAGTAGACTACGCGAGTGACTTTTGTCTGGAATGGAATGTCGTGCAAGTGGTGCTGGTAAAGGGCAGCGGCGGGGTGGTGGCAGGACGAGGTGGACGGGGAAGTGGCAGTGGCAGTGGCAGGGCTGCATGGCAGGTGAGCAAGGTGCGGCTTTTCTGAGGGTGTCGTATTTTCTACAATCGCTCTCCCTCTCACGCACTCACTCACCACATTCACCCTCAGTCCTCAGTGGCACATGGAGCCATGGATGTCATCTGCAGGTGCCATTCGCAGCGCCAAGTCGTGATGAAAAGGGGGTGGGGGGGAGCTACTCTTCCACCCAACGCAGGCCCAGGCCAGCCTCGGTGTTCCAGTATTACAGGTCCCAGCCGTCAGTCACATCTCACCGACCGGGGTTACATTCCTCGACTTGTTTTCGACGTAGAGATACCAACATGGACGGATGCAGACAGATATCGGGCAAGGAGGGGTCCAGCTGGGACGGGATGATGGTCGTGTCAGTGGTGTGTGTGCGTGTGTGCTTATGCGGGGACGAGGGAGGCTGGGATGGCCACGGAGTTAGTTGACTCACCTTTTCTTCGGGTCCTGTTCTTCCTCGCCGGCCCGTTTGCTCAGGGCCGCATCTTCCGCTTGTCTGCGTGGTTAGTCAGTGTCGATGATGAGCGATTGACGTCGGGCGTCGCTGCAGCGTTGGATACTATTTTCATTTTCAAGACAAGGTGGGGGCAGCGATTAAGGGCAGGGCGAGGCAAGGTAAACCGGCTGCCTATTCGCGGCTCGAATGGTGATGACCAGTCTGTAGGGTATCTGCATGCTTGTTTCGACTACATGAGCCCGTAGCGAGGTTGGGCCTGCTCGGGCGCGTTTAGGCTCCGAACCACAGTGAGCGAAGGCCGCCGTGGGCCCGGCACGGCGACTGGTGGGTGGAAAGCTCTGGACGACTGGAGATCCGGCCTGGACCAGGTACCGAATACCTCAGCCACGATGCCCTGCCGTAGGTGTCAGGCCTTGATTCCTCAGGCTTGACCTCGAACGCGAATTCCGAAAGGGCGGGGTGGGTGGCAGGTGTGGGACCCCTGGTTCCCTGCAGCTTCCTCGGCCGTTGGTTGGCGCTCTGCTTGCTCCGCTACGCAGTCGACTGCACTGCTCGGTCTGTGCATCGGATCGCGATCGGCCGCGGCCAGAGATAAATCCGCGGGAAGGAAGAGGCGATTTGCTGCTGCCTCGTGCACCGCCTGGAAAGTGTCCTATTTCCAGACCTGCATTGCATCCGTAGCCTTTCCCGTCCTTTATTCCGACTCTTTCGTTTCCACCCGGGCTTTATTTCGCTTCAGTCATCAAAAGTAGCACATACACTTCCACTTCGCTCGGGGCACTTCGAGCCGACTCGTCTCTCACCAACGCACAACACCGTATCCTTCAAATCCATGTGGAATGGGCATACCATGGTAGTCGGTTAGGCGTGGGGAAATCAACACTAAGCTGGCAACCACACCATCCAACCCGTCCACGAGTAAGCCATTCGTACTATTCAAGTTAGTTACCTCGTTCCGTTACCCCTCACTTGTCGTCGTCCAACCTCAAGCCTCGACTTACACGGTGTAGTTGACCCTTTATCTGACCCAATTCTGCCTCTCTTCCCTGCCCCTACGCTATGGTTCTCCTCATCGTGGCGACGTCATCCCACATGCATCACCCCTCTTCAACACCAGCAATACTGGGCGGAACTATCCACTCAATGTACGACTTTCTGCTTTGACTCTGCATTCTCTTCACTCACCCTGTAATTCTCCGTGGTACTCCTCACTTTGCTCGCAGCAAACGGCGGCTGTCGCCTCAAAAGTGACCTCATATGCCGCACCCACCGACACCGTCGCGCACTCGACCAATCCCGGCTGGGTCACCAACCCCAAACCCCAGAATGACTGTCTTCATGCACCCCAGCTCGGAATAAAAAGGCTCAATCCTGGGTTGGGAGGGGACCATGGACTCTGGCACGTCTGGTGAGAGAACTGAAGCTAATCGGTACCCTCGCCCACAATCACTACAGTGCAGCGTTCCGTCATCGAACGCTGTGGCCAAGGCGCAACCCACTAAACCCCGCTCGCATGGCGGCGTCATTCTAAAATCCGGGGTGCATCATCGACGGCGTTCATGCTCTTTCTTCCCTCGGCTGTTCTCGTCGCCGTGTGCCGCCTAAGCAGTGCATTTCCACTCCTCCATAACGGCGGCCGATTCTTCAGCACCAACTGACTGCCGAATCTCATCTCTAACCCTCGTGTTCCGTCCAGAGACATTGCTATCTTACCATTCATTCCTCCGGCGGCGTTCCATCCTATCTCTCCGAAACGCCGGTCCCCTCAACACATTGTTCACGGTCTTGCATTGACTCCGGATAAACAAAACCACCTCCCTTTCGGCGGCTACACACGCGGCCTGGTCTCACCCGCCGTCGCCTTTCCCTTTCCGGCCGTTTGTCGGTCGTTTTATTGACCCGCTGAAATTCCCTGTTGTGCCGCGCCATCGGTATTCCGATGCTTCCACGTCTGGAAGCTTCCCCCCGAGTGGAACAAGGACGCTGCGTTCAGATGAACAACAAACAAACAAAAACAAATAAACACTGGACCTTCAAAGCGGACGTCCATGGGCCCGCGATGTTTCAGTCTATAATAGCCCGTTCATCTTAGTTGTAGTGGCTTTCTTGAGGAACATCCTACCGACAAGAGCCGGACGCTGTATAAATCCTCCTAGACCAACATCTAGATATGTTTCATGAGCCAGAGTATGCCAGAAAATGGCTTGCCAACCCGACATCAATCCTTCGCTCGCAGCGGCCGGTATGGATACCCTTGTAAGAAGTCAAACTCAACCTAAGAATGGCAAGAGTGGAAACTCATTGACACTCTCAACTCAATCCGAGACAAGAACGATGATTGAATGACGGTAAGGGCCTTGTAGGATCTAGCATCGCCTCAATTTGAAAACGATCATACAAATCAAATACTTAACACCGTTGGAAGATTTCGTGCAATGTCCCGTTCTAATCTGCATGCTATAGGTGGTCAATGCTGACCCGTCGACAACTTGCATTTGTCCATCTCCTTGCTTTTCAGGGCCGCCTCCTCAATGTGAATCTTCCTCTGGAGCCAGCCCTTAACTCTCCAATAGCAACCCTTCTCGGGGACACAGAACACCCATCGTTCCTCTCACGTCAACCCGGGAAGACCACGAGGGCGTTGCTAAGCCCATTCTGTATGATCACGGTGGCAATTGGTGGCTGCTGGACGTTTCGGCCGCTGGCTCCTCCTGCAGAACGCACGTCGCAGGCTGGTCTCTTCTAGTCCTTCCGAGATGAGCCAGCCCTGACAGTGACCGTCACCGGCTCCCCATTTCCCTTGGCCTGGCGAAGCACTGCCTGGAACTCGCCTCCATTCACGAGATCCTTCAACACAATCTCCCTCGTCCTCTGGAGCCCCTCCAGCTCGTCAAGTCTCTCCAGCGTGGCTTCAAGCAGCTCGTCGAATCCCTCCTGCGCGCAGATCTCCCGGAAAGCGTTGTGCATCGGCACGGAGTCGGCCCGGACCATGGAGTTGGAGTCGATGGAGAAGATGTTGAAGTGGTCGTGCTTCTGGATGAAGTCCGCCCTCGTCATGAGCTGTCGCGCCTCGTGGAGGGGAATCTCCGGGAGCTTGCCGTCCAGGATCTCTTCCCGCGACATTGCCTTTTCCTTTTCGATCAATGCTTTTGCCAGTAGGAACGCCGTGGTGGAGTAGTCTTGCTGGTCCTCCGCCTCCGGGTCCATGTCGCCGCCCAAGATCCAGCACTGGCCCAGCAGCCAGCGTTTCTCTCTTTGGCAGATGAAGTCGCAGGTCGCCAGCATGTCTTTGGACCTGGCCACGTGGTCCAGGAACCTGACACGTCCGCCGACCTTCTTGTAGACGCGGTCCAGGAGGTCCTCGGTCACGTCCTCGTTGAAAACCTTCTTGCGAAACTCTCTCAGTGCCTTGACAGCAGGCTGTCGGGTCACGTCGTGAACATCGGTCACGGCCATTCGCGTGGCCTGCCACTTCAGATGCTCGGTAGTGCTGTGGTCGTCACTGGTGAAGACGACGGTAATAAGACGACTTGCAGCCCATAACTCGGCTCGCTGCTGGATCAGGTCGAGCAGGTTGCGCCCCTCTTCGTCGTCTCGAAGGACGTGGATGCGGTTGATGATGAGGATCAGCGGCTTTCGGATGTGTCTCTGCCGCAAAAGTGCCACTTTCTCCATCTTGTTGAAGGCCCTTTCAATGTCGAGAATGGCGGTCGTGTCGCGAGGGCCCTTGAAGTTGAACAGGCTCCCGATGTAGTCTTCGTGGAACTCGAAGTCAAGCGCTTTTCCCAGCCGGAGACGAAAGACCTCGAGGTCGCCGTGGGCCTCCAACATGGCGATGCCCACGCCATTGATCCTTCGCATCGCCTTGAGGATCATGGAGGTCTTGCCGGTACCCTTTTCGCCTGTGATCAGGTGGTACTGACCCCGGACACTGCCGTCGATGATGCCGTCAATGAGGTCCTGCTCCTTTCTCGGGATCCATTCGTTCTCGCCCTCGAAACCCGTCAGGTCGTCTGCAGATTGGAGCTTATGGGGTGCGACATGGCGACCCATGGCGGTCAGCTCCGGCGTTGAGAAGCCGTCGGCGAAAGCGTTGTCCATCTTGCGAAGGACGAGGTCTTTGTAGTAAGCATGGTAGGAGTACCCCGCCAACCCGAGGACGGCGACTGAACCGAAAGCGGTCGCGCTGCCCTCCACGAGTCTCCAGAACGTGCCCTTCCAGCCATGAGACTCTTCCCCGTCATCCTCGTCCTTGCCTTTCTTGCGATTGGAGGTTCCCGAAGCAGGGCTTGTTTGTTCGACGACAATGAAACGAGCCGGTGGCTGACCTCTGCTGGCGGGGGGCGGGTACGCCTAGAGATTTTGAGATCAGCCTGTACAAATTTGAGAGGTCGCCGTCGGCACCGATGATTGGTGGCTAGCCTTACCCTCCAATGTCGCGGTACGGGATAGCGCCTAGCCATGAGCTTTCCTCCTGAAAGCCTCGGGACTCGGCGTTAATTTACTTCAGGCGGTGTGAGTGTCAGCTGCGCCGTGTCGAAATAATGCTGTAGTTGCCCGCTGGAGTTCCCTGTATCCCCTGAGCTGCGCTTTATGCAGTTTCAAAACTATTCCCACAACGGAGCAATCTTCAACTGCGTTGGAGAGCGGCCCGTTGCGGAACAAGTGAGTGGGAGTACACACGTGGACTCACGAGATTTGGGAAATTACCGCCACGAGACCCCTGTGTTGTTGATCCTAGAGGTGCAAGTCCTGCAACAGGGGTTTCGAGCTGTGAGCGTAGGCGTTCCCATGTATAGCTTAACCGAATGCCACGTCTAATCACGTCAACAACTGTTAGGGAGTACGGACAAATCCCAGAATATCTATCACTTTCCTAAATAGGCATAGTACTCGCTTTCCACCTTCACTTCAACCTTTCCCAGAACACTACGAGCATTGCGGATGCTATTTTCCCTGCGCGACAACAACCTAAATGAATACTTGAGCTATGGCATTTATTTTTGCTCTTCAACATCGTATTGACGTCAAGTATATTCCATAAGCCAATCTTAAAGCGACGCCTTGATATTACTTCTTGAGTGCGTAGTTAACCTGTTTGTCTGTCCATTGCTACCACAATTTTACTACACTACTCTTTGGGTAAGAATTGCCTTTCCATCTGCCGCATCACCGCATTAGCCTCCTTTTCCTATCTGCAACAATCAATACATTCAAGCGTTTCCGAAGATGAATGCCTCACATCCACTCTCATTTCAGGATCCGTATCGCTGCTATGCGGCCCAAGGGTCTTTCTTTTTCTTTCCTCTTTTGTCTTCAATGTTTCTTGTGGATATGCGGTTGGTTTGAGACGCCTAGTCTGCATTGCATACGTTGCTGACAGCTGCGGACACGGCATGCATCTCGTGCGGTTGGTTCTCAAGACCAACGAAACCGCTGACCGCTGATATCCTAGTGGCCAAGGCCTCAAACGACGAGCAATTGTCTCCGCAAAGCGCAAGCCGTATTGTTAAAGCAAGTATTGCTCCGGCTTATGGGGAAACTACAAGTCTGTAACTGACCGTATCTTTCTCTGTTTAAGCGATCAAGTGGGCCGTAGGTAAGAACGCAGGCATGATTTCCCTCTTATGGGGATCTTTAAGAAAAAGTACTTCCTGACGTTAAAGCCGCTCTTGAGAACCCACTTGTTTAAGGAGCGGAAGCTCGACGCAGAGGCTCATACTTACCGCTGCAGGCAATTGGGGCTTCACACATGAAGTTGCATAACCGGCTGGCGGAAAATGCGTGTTTTGCCTACAAGCTGTATATGGGAATGGTTATGACGCGCGGCTGAGCCCTAGGTCGGATAGAAAAGCGCAGAGCCACAAGGTGTTTCTGTCCAAAGATCACTCAGAACTAAGACCAATTCCTTCTATGATCAGGTAGGGTTTCAAAACAAGCGTGTGCATTAGGGCGAGTGAGATCGGAGTCTGATTCGAGAAATTTCAAAAACAGGCTGCGGCTGAAGAGCGCGTCTTCCCTTTGGATTCGCTTGACGGCCTGCATCAGGTGACTCAAAAAGTATTTGATGATCGGCACTAACACATGACAAGCGGCCCAGGTGCCATCCACCGTGTATCATGTCTTTATACTCCCCTTCTTCTTCCCAAAATCAAACCTACTTTGCCCGCCAACATCCATTTTACAGTGCCACCAAAGTAGTGACCCTTTCGTTCCTGATCGTTCCCGACGAGAAAAAGAGCTAAAAGATCTTCAGTCAAGCTAGAAAAGGTGGCCTACGAAATCGCAAAGTTTCATCTGGTGCGCCTGCAGCGGGATAAGGCCTTGTCTTCGTTGGCGCCCCGCGAGCTTCCGGAACCCAAGACACTCCAGAACTACTGCATCGAGAAGGAGGGTAACAAATCAGCAAGGTAAGATCTTTTCGCCAAGATTCTCAAAGTCTTCGGCATCGGCGCCAGCGTCTCTCATGCGAGAGGCATGCAGTCGTCCAAGTGCTACGAGATCAAAAGCATCGCGTTCAAGAACTTCGACCCGGCGCGGTAGTTTCTTGAAGGACTTGAAAAACAGAGCTATATCATGGATATCTTAAGGGATGGAGAACAACTTCGTGCGTTTCTCATCACTGTTCTTGTGGTAGCTTCTGGTATCGTGTTCAAGTCGGTGCATGTAAAGGACGGAGAGTATGACGGGAGCCTCAGGAGGGTTCTCAACGAGCAACAGTTCAGCTGGTACATCTCTCAACATGCATTTTGCGTATGACTCTGCGAAGGTGAGCACTTAGAACAGGTTCAAAAACATCAGACCAGGTTGGCAATGGACTGCAGCCAGACTCCTTTCTCCTTTAGACTACACCCTGATTAGATGATGTTTTCTTAAGTAGATTAGGTAGTCAAGTAAAGGGAGAAACTCATCAACACAGTCAAACAATTCCGGTGTACTTGCGCGTCGTAGCCGTTCCATCAAAGGTTGAACACGGCGCCTCCTGTAGGCCTGCGGCGCAGGTTGCATCACAGCGGTGACGGCGGCAACAGTATTGATGACTAAACAGAGCGGCGGCTATGCAGGAAGTCCTCAGCCCCAATTCACCCGACAGAGCCTTGCGAGGTGGAGGGAGTCCTTTGGTATGTTCGTTTCCTACCGCTCGGTGGGTTTCTGACAAGAAGCTGGTAGAGTCGAGGATCCGGACTTCCAGGCAGACAACCCGATTCACGACTGCGATTCGATGATCACCTCGACTGGCCCAACTTGAGAGACTTATCTGGCCAAGAACCCCGCAAGCGAAGAATGTCGAACGTTTACGGCGAGTCGGAGGCTTACGACGGCAAAAGAAGTCGCGGCGAACTCAGCGACAACGACTCGCGCCAGAACGATGCGAAACGACGAAAAGAAGTTCCGAAACCGAATGGACTCGGTCGAAGTCAAGAATGGACTGAGCCATCGATCAGACTTCAACATTCCGAATATACCGTGGGATGGATCTGCGCGCTCCCTACCGAGCTGGCTGCGAGCCAAGCTATGCTGGATTGCATCCACGCAAGTTTACCGACGAAACAAAATGATGACAACGCGTACACCCTTGGGAATATTGGGAAGCACAACGTTGTTATGGCGTGTCTGCCCTTGGGTCAATACGGGACCAACAACGCGGCAATTGTGGCGAGCAACATGCATCGGAGCTTCCCCCTTATTCGTATCCGACTGATGGTCGGCATCGGTGGTGGCGTTCCTGGTGATCTCGACATTCGGCTCGGTGACATCGTGGTCGGCAAAGAGGTGATACAATACGATATGGGAAAGATTCTTTCAGGTGGCCGGATCCAGCGAACCGGAATTTCGAAAATACCTCCGCCTATTCTTTTAAAGGCAATCTCTCAGCTACAGGCACGTCACGAACGAACAGCTAGCGCGGTGCCCTATATCCTTGGAGATATGATCGAACGCTATCCCGGGCTTTCAAAGTACACCTATCCCACATCGCTCGAAGATCGTTTGTTTCGCTCCACGTACGAACACGATCAGAAACCAGACTGCAATCAATGCGAAGTATCCGAGCTGTTGTATCGATCTGTACGATCCAGCCAAGAACCCAAAGTCCACTATGGCGTTATCGCATCTGGGAACCAGGTGGTGAAAAGCGGCAGAGAGCGTGACGCCTTGGCCAAAGAACTCAATATCGTATGTTTTGAGATGGAAGCAGCTGGCCTCATGGACATCTTCCCTTGTCTTGTTATCCGAGGAATCTGCGATTATGCAGACTCTCACAAGAACAAACAGTGGCAGCCGTATGCGGCGGCTACGGCAGCAGCTTTCGCAAAAGAACTCCTATCTGTCCTCGCCCCAAACACAATAATAGATGCACCAGTAGCAGTAAGAGATAGACAAGCCTCTAGTACACCAAGACAAATTCCAGACGATGGTAAGTATAGACCCAGACACTACAGACGTCGCTCACACTATCACAGACGGGAAAAAGTCCCAAAATCGCCGAGGAGACTTGTTGGAACTGCTGCGTTTTGCTCAACTTGATGCCCGCCACACAAGCATCAAGGCCGCGCATAGACAAACTTGTGCATGGATTCTAAAGCATGATGATTACAAGGATTGGCTTGATCCAGCTAAGGCAGCCCAGCATCATGGCTTTCTATGGATCAGCGGGAAGCCTGGTGCTGGAAAGTCGACTTTGATGAAGTTCGCGCTCAGCAACGTGAGGAAGCGCCCTGATGCAAACACTGCCTGCATTTACTTCTTTTTCAATGCTCGAGGGCATGAACTGGAGAAGTCTACAGTGGGCTTACATCGATCTCTGTTGCTTCAACTTCTTGAAAGGTTTCCTGATTTACAGTCAGTTCTTGACGCCCCTGTCATCCCGTGGAACCAGCCAGTCTGTCCTACTACCGAAGTTCTCCAACAGCTTCTTCACAACGCTGTGATGGGTCTCGGTCAGCGTCGATTGATTTGTTTCGTCGATGCTCTCGATGAGTGCGACGAAGAACAGGTACGAGAAATGGTAGAATACTTCGAAGACCTTGGAGAAGAGACTACGGCAGGCGGTTTGCATCTGCAGATCTGCTTCTCTAGTCGCCATTATCCTCATATTGAGATCCAAAACGGCATCGAGCTTACTCTTGAGAACCAAGTTGGCCACGCAGAAGACTTGGAGAAATATGTCCGAAACAGCTTACGATTTCGTGAGCGCTCAGACTTGGAGGAAATCCAAGCTGGGGTATTGGAGAAGGCCAACGGCGTCTTCATGTGGGTCGTCTTGGTAGTCGATATTCTGAAGGACGCGTATCGACAAGGGCGCATCTCCGCAGCAAAGGAAAAGCTAGGCGAGATCCCTAGTGGGCTAAGTGACCTATTTAAGGATATCTTGAGCCGTGACAACGAAAAAATGGAAGGTCTTCTGCTCTGTATCCAGTGGATACTCTATGCAAAGCGGCCGTTAACCCGAGAGGAGTTCTACTTCGGGATGCTCTCTGGACTACCAAACGAGGACCTCGCTATGTACAGCCCCAAGAAGATTACCGATAAGGATTTTGAACTCTTTGTTATCCACTCATCGAAGGGATTGGCCGAGATCACAAAGTCAAAGAACGGAACTGTACAGTTCATCCACGAATCTGTCCGCGACTTTCTCATCAAAGACAACGGACTACAGGAACTCTGGCCCCGACTCGGAAAAAGTTTCGAAAGCGTGAGCCATGATAAGCTGAAGAAATGCTGTCAAGATTACATCAGCCATGGAATGTCAAGCGGGTTCAACGCAACCGAGCCTCTGCCGAAGGCTAACTCGGAGGAAGCGAAAGAGCTCCGGCACAAGACATCAGGGGACTTCCCCTTTCTGGGATATGCAACGGAGAACATTCTATATCATGCCGATGTTGCAGCACTCGAAACTTCGCAGGACGGCTTTTTAGAGAAATTTCCACTCCAGGATTTGATCCATTTGAACAACCTCTTTGAGAAACATCAGATTCGTCGGTACACACCAAGTGCAGACATAACGTATATTCTAGCAGAGAAAAACTTCGTCAAACTGCTCGAATTATGGATGCGAAACCATTCTCAAGTTCACATTGAGGGAGAAAGATATGGGTTTCCGATATTGGCCGCTCTAGCAAACGGTCATCTCATCGCAGCCAAGACACTACTTGGGCAGGCGGCAAGTTTGCATCCGACAGAGAACCTATTCGCAGGTCTCACCAACAAGGAGAGTTTGGGGTTTCGGAAGAGTCAAGGACTACTTCATTGGGCTATTGAGAACAGACAGCCGGCCCTTGCTGCCAGTTTGATTACCTCAGAGAAATTTGACTTGGCCATGAAGGGGAAAAAAAACGCATGGCAATCCATTGGGCCGCTATTGTTGGTGATGAGGCTACGATGGGCCTTCTAATCACAAAAATGGTTGGTCATCATCAGCAAAATCTTAGTGAAATCTCACCATCATCATCATCACAAGCCGCTCAGTCAAGCGGTGCGACAACAGTCAAGTTCCAAGCCGATAGCGCCAAATACATCAACTCCGCGCATGTTGACCTTTCTTCATCACTATGTTTGGCTGCCGAGCAGAGTCTTGGGCCTGCAGTACGAATGACCCTTGAGAACAGGGCTTCTGTCGACATTAAAGACAATACTGGCAAAACAGCCCTTCACTATGCTGCTCATTATGGCCATGAGGCTATATTCAGAATCCTTCTTGAGAACAGGGCTTCTATCGACATTAAAGACAATACTGGCGAAACAG
>JAIMZG010001595.1:0-16724 GCA_020466075.1 Colletotrichum coccodes
AAAACAATGTCGTCATCAAACAAAGAAGATCAATTAATCCTCATTTCAAGCGATCAAAAGCACACCGAATTTTAGTATACGGGCAGCTGCTATCCCAACGTGACATCATACCGAAGTCGCGGAATTTGACGCTGCTTGAATTGGACACGTTAGTTAGCTATGTTGTTGACCTGGATACCTGGTTTTTTCCTCCCCGGATTACTGGAGTTGAAGAAATGGCCAATCGATTGCTTACCAACTGCGACGCATCTCCGGTCGGGAAGCGCTGGGCTTCAAACTTCGTAAAGCGACAACCACAGCTTCGGACGCGTTTTTTTTTCGCAAGTATGGTTATAAGAGAACCCAATGCGAAGATCCAGAGGTTATTCTCGACTGGTTTGCTCTTGTGAAGAACACAATCGCCTAGGTGATATTATTCTACTATTAGTTAAAAGGAAAAAAAGAATAAAGGATATATAAGTGATGCTAATGATTTAGGTAGGTTGCGCCTACTTTATTACGTTATCATGACCTAGAGCGGTGTATTGAGGCAAATAAGCACTTTATGACTTACAGAAATCACTGTGAAATTCTAGTAGAAAGGAGATCCAAGCAGTAGGAAATCGCCCTACTCTGCACGTGATTTCACCAATCAATAACTAGGATTTCCCTAGATTTCACTAGACTATTGCTAGCAAGGGAAATATTGAAAAGGGGCTTTCGCAGGATTTCCTCATAGACATAATAAGAACATATAATTAACTAATACAATTACTTCAACACAGTTCTCAAAACAAAAAGCTTGATTGCTTATAACAAACAGGGACTGATGTTCGAAAAGGAGTTTAGTCGTGGCCTTTCTTTCTTCTCTTTTTCCTCGTTTTTCTTTTTTCTTTTCTTTTTTGGAAAACGGGCTCTGTCTGAAGGCGGCATTTAACTCTCTCATTGCCTGGTCTTGAAATAGGAGTCAACTCAATAGAAAACTGTATATTCAATGCCATGCATTGTCCGCTCACGAAACCTAAACACTCTACTCGTGGTGTTGTGGCAGTGTAAAGACCATAATGCTCATCTACAAGGTCGTAAAAAGCAAAGAAAAGTTCAGTTCAACAGATTTTACATCAGAAGTTCATTAATTTCAGAAAACCCGCAAACTGGCATCACAGCTTACAATAATACTTTGTTTGGCCTTGTCCGATGTCGAATTTGACGCGATGAGCTATTTTCCAGTTGTGGTCTCGGAAACATTCACTTATTTTATTCATGCAAACAACTCCAAATACTTTCTTGCTTAATCAAATGCATGGTTTATTTTCTTGTTTCTATTCAGGTTTCAGAACATGTTTAGAGGCTGCAGTTGCCATGAGGCAAGGTGAGGTTGGAGCCCACAGCTCAGAGACTTCGCTCCAAAAGCCGTACAACCAGATGACTCTATCCGTCTCTAGGGCCAAAATCCTTTCTCACGGCATTGTTGCTTCTGGCACTCCAGATCGTTAAAATGGGTGTGCTTTACAAGTTTCTCGAGCATGTCAAACATTTGTGGGACCCACCGCAACAAACGCAAAACCACAGCGCTGAAGCTTGGTAAATTCTTGCCGATCTCTTGGGAGCAGTTGGCAAACCGACCTTTAAGCCTACCTTCAAAGTCGGGATCTGCTGCGCCACGAGTTGGTCAAGTTCAGTTCCGGTACTATTGAGCCATGGGAAACCACAACAGATGAAGGGGCACTGCGGTTGCCGCTTATGCTCTCGACGAGAACAAGACTCGAATCGCTCAGCTAGGCTCTTTGCAGCCAGCGACGCCCTCTTTAGAGTTCCCAGTATGACTAACGCCGATGACGCCGCATCACATCGCCTCTCTCCTGCACGCCAATCCGCACAATCCGCCCGGCGGGGTTAGGTGTTAAGTACGCCGGGCGAGCGGGGTATGCATCTTGGTTCTGCGGTGGGGGCAACTGACTTCCGACTGAAACTTTGCGGGGTGTCACATCACCACCAGCATCAAATCGGGCGCGGACCCGATGGCTAGGCGCCCTCAGAATAGCAAAGAGGGGACATGCATTCGTGAAGATTAGGCCGAACAGGCAAGTTTATCCCAGTCCTGTCTTCGAATCAACGTTTAACTGGCAACGTTCGATATTGGAGTGCGGGGAAGTTGTCGACTCATGTACGCCAATGCTTGTGGTGTTGGTTCTAGTCCGGCGTGTTCGGGGATGGTTCGGGAACCGTTCCGCCAAGCCGCCGGTCAACGTGTCGGTAGATGAGAACAGTCCGAGACTGAGACTGAACGTATAAAGGATTTACTCTTCATTCTTATATACCATTTCTCAGTCCATCAAGGCTCGCAATCTACTGTCCATCAGCTCGAAATTCTGATTAATCAACCCACAATATCTTGAACCACCATGGCGCCTTCTCTGCACCCACTGATCGATAACGGCCTCACCAAGGGGGATCCCAACTTCTCGGGCGGCAAGCTCCGCTGCCACTGTAAGAGCAGGCTAGTGGAGGTCACGCTCGGAGGCAATGTTGCTCACAACCACGCCTGTGGATGCTCTAAGTGCTGGAAGCCCTCTAACGCCCTCTTCTCCGTCGTCGGCGTTATCTCAAAAGACCAGGTCAAGGTGACCGCCAACGGAGACAAACTCCGCGTTATCGACGACTCGGCCGTCATTCACCGGCACGCCTGCAAGGAGTGCGGGGTTCACCTGTACGGCCGCATCGAGAAGCCTCACCCATTCCAGGGTTTGGATTTTGTCCACGTTGAGCTATCGGACCAGAAGGGATGGCAGGAACCTCAATTTGCCGCTTTTGTTTCTTCTATCATTGAGCAAGGGTTTAACCCCAATGGTATCGACGGGGTTCGCAGAAAGTTCAAGTCGGTTGGCTTGGAGACTTACGACACCCTGTCACCCACATTGATGGATCTCATCGCCACGTGGACGGCGCAGCAAGCCGGCCGCCTTCCTGCCAAGTTGTAAAAGTCCCAAAGAACAGCATCAAGAAGGGTAGTCAGCAATTGCTCAATTGCTTGTAGACAGTTGTGCAACTGTTTGAATGGACACTGCGGCAAAAAAATAATGTAGCGACAAAAAATGTAAACGAAACAAGGTTCAGCTCTTCCAATCGCAACCTCACAATCACCCAGTGTCAGTATGTCGCTCGTAGATGACCGAAATTCCAAGATGCACAAGGCTTGCCAACCGACCTCTCCTCGGCTCTCTGATCCTGGTTCAGACCGTTGAGAGCAGCAAATATTCCACAGCCACAATCGTAGATATGGCAATACCCGGCAACAGTTATGGATATGTTTGTAATAATCATGGGGAAATGATTTGTATATGTATCTGACGCTATCACGTCATTTCTGGTTCTCGATCCTAATTCAAGTCTCCTCGGTGTTTCTCGTGCTGTTGTCAGAGTAGTTGCACAGAGTTTATGCTTCCCAACTCGTTACCAAATGCTCGATCTACATTTCCTGTGTTAACGTCATTAACGTATCTATGGCAATTAGCATGCAAAACGTCAGGCTCTTCGGTTCATATCTTCATCGATTGCTGCCTTGAACCCTACACAGACCCATCAGTGAAAGCACAACCAGAAAGTCAGTATCGAAATTCTACTAAATTCTAGTCCATCTCACAGGTATTCGACATTATTGAGTTTGGCGTTTCTAAAGTTCGCGCGAATCCTGGTGGGTTTTTGGGCGCAAGGAGAAGTCGTGTTGGCCGCTCTAGCCAATCAAGGCGGAATAGCATACTTCAATTCCTCAGGAAGAAGTTGGAAAAGCCTCTCCTTTAGAGAAGCGCAAAGCTGGGGAGCTAATATTGTCCGATGGACACATTCGAGTCATGAACTTTAGGGAAACCTATGCTGCTCCGAAGTAACTCTAGTTAGCTTGACTCTGATATTGTTAGTGACATGGACAAAGAACAATTAAAACAGAATGTTTCTCATTCTGTTGCAGCGAAACAGAAACTTGAGTCAAAAAGGGGGCATCTTGCGGCCAAGGGGGCAACTCAATGTTGAAGGCAGAAATTGGCAGGTATCTGATATGTCACCATGAATGTTAGAAATGAGGCTTTGTCCAATTGGGCACTCCAAGATCTCCCGGTCTGTGAATTTATGTGCGGTTGTTACACGCCAATTAGGCAGTCTGCCGTGCGCAGTCCATCATACTTTCAATATACCGCAGCTCTCGTTTTCAAATTAAGTTAAGCGGATTTCGATTTTTTGTCGACCATCTGCGTGGCATCCCGTTTTCGGGAAACAGGCACATTCGACCGATAAGCCGAGGGACCTCACACGACTACATGGCCAATGATTCATATGCGGCTGCGAGAGATCTACGCGGATGCCTCTATTTCGCAACCTTGTTCCAGGATGTCTCTATTGATGCCCAAAGCGATAGGCACGTCCATATTTTCAATGTGTCTCAGCTACTCTTTGCGGTCCAGCAACCGGCTAATTGACTGAAATGGGTGACGGCGGCCCGGGAATCGAGAGTCTAGAAACCACCGCCAAAACTCAAGTTCGGTATTGATAGGCTATTATGGGTCACGATTGGCCCGTTGCCTCCCGTGGCCTGTCTTCGAAATCTTGGCGACTCATGTTTCGAGGCTTCGGAGGTAAGAGAAACTCACCTAACGAAGTGGTAGTAAGACCCACGTCGCCGCCACGGGATCAGGATTTGGTTATCTGAAAGGACAAGTTATGTCCGAGCAGACAAGAGGCAGTAGGAAAACATCCATTCGTGAGGGAGGATCTGGGATTGCACACAATTGAAACAGGGTTCAAGACGGCCCCGTTGTTGGGAAGGGCTCTACAACTTAGTCTCTCGCTTGCAAGGGTTGCGAGGCTTTAGCCGGGGTGTTCGGAAGGACAGTAATACCTTGAGTGGTAGAGATCGACATAATACAATTTTAACAATTACCGTGCGGTTTTAGCACTTGGACAGCCGCTTCTGCCGTAGGCTCCAGAGTGGGAAGCGGCAGTGGACAGTAAATTGAGTCCGGGGTCCGGGGTTGAGCTAGAATGGAACTTGCACGCCGTGTTTTAAACCTCTGTGCCCGTGGTTATAGTCGTCCTAGGTGTCGTTAGTTGCGCATTTGGCGCAATTTAGATGCATTGGCAACAATTCGGTATTCCTGAAGTAACTAGAGCATCTTTTGACAGATGTGACAGCCGTGCCCCCGATCCAAATCAGTTGCGTTTGTCGTCTCCCATGCGCTGCCCAGGCACTCCATTTTCTTGGCCAAGCATGGTGCTCTAAGCGGCTTGGCAGACAGGGAACACGTATGCGAGCCCCTGGGCGAAATGTAACGCTCGACATGAGGAACGAGTCCCTGGTGCTGGTGGCAGGGCCGAAATTCGGAGGCCACAAATTCTCATTGAGTTTCCCAGAACACTGAGGATAGTCCGATATTAGGTCTGATGGAATTTGATCGGTGGGCAAATAAGATGGGGAAAGTGCGACATCAATACCAAGTCCGTGAAAATAATATCAGTGTCTCAGACGTCGAAAGAGGGTTCTCCAAGCCATGCCGTGCTGTCAACGGCAGTCAAGGCTCTCTTAGCGTGGGGGCCGGCGAGGGTTCCTCGCATTCTTCAGTACCCGGGACTTCATATACCGTGCCATGCTATCGAAGGGCTGCGGGCGGAGCAAGGGTCTATACAGGCTAGACTATCTTTCAACCTTGCTCCTAGCTCCTGTTGTCTCCGCCGCAGGCTTTGATTTTCACAGCTCTCGTTCGCTCGCTTGTGGTGACGAGATATCTCTGAGGCCAATGAAGTGCGGAGTTGGTGCCGGAGTATCGTTGAGCCTGGGAAGAAAACAGAGCTAGACAAGATACCCCCTTTCTTCTCACCCCCCTTGGAACACGAGAGGAATCCGGATCACGCCGTCCACGACGGGGATTTGCAGAAACTATACCTTAGTGCGGTTACGTTCTAGAGCCGGCAAGCTTCTTTTCCCGTGTATCATGTTTAGCTTTGTCGTTCGAGGAGCCGGAGTGCCTTATCTCTTTTAGGAATCCTGGAGAGGAGGGTGCAGCTGTGGCGACGTCGTAGATCACCCTTTTCATCACACCGAGATCTACATAAGAAAAAGTGTGTTCCCGTCTGATATTGCTACCCTCGATCTGACCGCTCTATCTCCTGGCCCGCTTTGGCGAACTGTGCAAGTCTTGATCCTACCCACGACGACCCGACGCCTTGGAACTGGACAGCACGACATATCAACTGAGGAGCCCGTCAAAGCTTCGCCTTGGGGGCCGGCCTCTCTCTTACCATACAGTCCGGTTGCAGCTTACAGGCATGGCAATTAACCCATCCCTCGCCATGGAGTTCGCTTCCCTTGTCGTGCGACGCCCTGAGCACCCAGACGTGTTGACGATCCCGACCCCGCCGCATCAGCAGACCGCCATCTTCATCACATTTTTCTTCCCGGCCCTTTCAGTAGCCGTTTTCGGGGCTCGAACCTACAGCAGACTTACAACTAGACAATGTGGTCTCGGTTTGTTATGCATACAGCCCATGCGTCTGTGAGGGGAGATGAAGGCTAATACTGTGTTTAGACGATTGGCTATGCGGACTGGCCGTGGTATGTCACCTTCATCTACGCATGAGAATAATGAAATAAATGGCGCACACTGACACAAATGTCTAGCTATGCGCAGTATCAATGACACCCCCTTTCTTCATGTGTAAGTACAACGCCAAACAGTTTCCCTCTCTGTGTCTTGCAAGGTATCAGAAGGGTTTCATGCCAACGATAATGTAGACATCAAACTCATGTACTTCGGTTATCGAGCCGTTGACGTGCCACCAACCTTCGATTCGTCCCCCGCCATGTGGTGGTTCTTCATGGCGCAGATGTTCTACAACCCTGTGTTGGCCTTCGTCAGGGCCTCCATTCTGGTCTTTCTCCTGCGTCTCGGCGGGCAGAAGCCCGGTGTCCGGTGGGCAATCCATGGTCTGAACATTGTCAATGCCGCCATGGCCGTTGCCATCTTCCTCGTCGCCCTACTGCAATGCCTACCGATCGAAGCCAACTGGGACCCTGTCGCGAGAGTGACTGCACGTTGCGTCGACAACTCGTTCCACGTTTCCATTTCTTGCCTCAACGTCTTGATGGATGTCCTCGTTCTTTTGCTGCCGTTCTGGATTTTCCTGGGCTTGAAGATGCCCACAGGTGCAAAGATTGCAGTCATCTGCGTCTTCCTGGTTGGCGCAGTGTAAGTCGTGCTTCCGACCCGAGATTTTAGTCACAGGATCAGAGGCTAATAATGCAATCACCACAGTGTCACGGTTGTCGCGATCATCCGTCTCGTAGCTATTTACAGGCTTTTCTACGTGCCCCCCGACCCGAATAAAGACCCATTTCATGATATCGGTGTCGTCTATCATACCGTCGAAGTCAACCTAGCTATTATATCCGCCTCCGCTCCGGCGTTACGCCCAATGTTCCGTAAGTGGTGGCCGAAGGTTTTCGGTGCCGTCAGCTCCGGCAAGACTGGCAGCAGTGGACTGAAGTACTATGGCAACTCCTCCCGACCTCGCGCAACGCTCCGCGAAGGCGACAATATTACGCTCAAGGACATGCGTATGACCCGCTCGCAGCATCATACCGAGATCCGAAGCTCTTCGCCTACCGGATCGGAGGAGGAGATCATGACGTACAACGGCATCGTCCGCACGACCAACGTCAACCTGACATACGAGTCAAATACTAGTGTTGGGGGTGATTCCCGATCTTCAACCGACTTCAAGACCGGAGAGAAACCCTAGAGCAAGGGAGGCATGGTCTGAAGGAAAATATGTTGTTATGAAGATTGAAAAGGGCTTGGAGCACTGGAGTTTTGGAGACAGCGTTCATTTTCTATGTTAAAGCAAGATTAAAATAGCCTGGACCATTGCTCCATAGCTTTAGTCTCTGGTTTTAGAAATTTTGCACGTTGAACAGCAAGTCTCTCCATCAACCTGTCTGTTAATATTGGCCAATAGATAACTGTTTTGGTCCATTAGCGAGCCTCTCGTAAAACGTTCCTTCGTCCAGTATCATATTGACCCAAATCAAAACGCTCTTTCAATCAGAAAACTAAGGCTTGCCTATCACTCTTTTGTTCTTTAGTTGTTCCTGTTTTCATATTAGTCTTTCCACCACGGTATTTCTCGTTCGTCAAAGGTCAAGATGGCAGATTTCTCATCTCCACCCTCCGGAAACCGGTTGAAACTTTTGCTTCTGCCACTATCAATCTTTGCAATCTAGTACGGTTTTACAGGATCTCAGATTGCTTCTCAGGGACAGATCGCCATTTGTCAGAGCTTGAGACATGGAGCCATCTTTGGTCACATTTAGCTGACCTTATGGGCTCTTTCCCTCTTTCAGTATTCTTATCTTCCGTCACTTTCAAATATTGCTTCCCGCAAGGAAGTGTCTTTTCACTCAAACCCAGATAACAGAAATTTCTAGGGCTCCCCATTCAACAGATCTGGTGGGCTTTTTTCTCCTCACCATTTCTCCCTACGTTTCATGGCCTCAAGCACAGCTTCATGTTAGGTGTTTTATTTCTTCGGAGCTCAAACTCGAAAAATTAGAGGCCTCTTCGTCTGTAACTTTTCAATATAACGTTTTGTAAGGCCTGCCACTTTACTCAGATCTCTAGACTGTAATTTTTCGACTTCTCAAGACGCCAGCTATTGTAAATTGGTCACAAATCTCTTTCCAACTCAATTCTACATTCCTCATACTTCCGTCTTAATCAGCCTTGAACACAAACACGCGGCCCAACGGTCATTCTCCGACTTGTTTTTAGACGTTTGAAAGAAAGGGATGTCACTGACGTTACTAGGATACCGATCAAATCCAATACACGTGATCTTGTGTCTATACACTTCAAATGCAAGATTTTCCAGATGACAATTTTGTATGTGACCACTTCGAACCTGACAAAAAGCTTGCTCATCATGACGGCGCTCTATACTAACAACTAAATTTACTATCGATCATAAAGGTCTCGCGAAATGGAGAGGAGTTAAAGAGGTTCGGCTTGCCCATATCTCGTTCAAAGCATACCTCTTACCCGAAAATCAATTTCATCTCATAACTGCCAGTATTGCCATCACAAAAACTTGCTTTAAACACACCAAAAATCTCAAGAGTAACTCTGAGGAAGTTCCGGGGCACCTTCTTTTCGCAGACCACGCGGCGGGACTGCTGGCGGACTACGCTAGGCTGGCTGAGATTCATGACGATCTTCAGCAAAATCTCTTGTTGTTTTTGCGAGGCAACTTTTCTTGGACACATGGCATCAGTCGCTAAGGTTTTATATAGGTGATAAAGTTTCGTCATTATACTATGCCTGTCGGTTTGAACTGTTGAGACACTCAAGACGACTTATCAAGGGGATACAGACATCGACGCCGGTAGGGACACTGGTGACACCTTTCTATGCGTCACTTCAATATACGGCTATAATGAAGTCGCTTTTGAGGGAAAATGGGAAAGAATTACTGCAGGACGCAGTGCAATCACCCACTATCTCTATAATGTGACGTTAAGAAGCCACCAAGACACTGTGAAACTCTTGAGTAGTAGCGGAGCTGATACGGACATGTAAAATGGATTCCATAACTCCAAGTTTGTATTCTCGCAGGCGCCATGCGAACAAGTATGCACCAGGTTGATTTAGTGAGTCGGTTGTTGACCGGATTAGAAGAGGGCGGCTCAGGGGATGCCTGCCTGGGAAGGCAAAGTGCCCCGTAGAGACAGTTAGGAGCTTTCTTAATTAGATCATTCAAAAATAACTACCAGAGAAAACATCGAATCAGTATTTTAGCTACCTTGGTGTAGCTCTATCTCTTCCAATGCGGAGCTATTATGGTGATCTGCCACAAAGTCGGCAATTCCGCCTCGCTGATCTCCATGTTTCCGTTCTCCAACTACTAGAACCTTCACAGCTGTCCCAGGCACTGGTCTCTGTACCAAATCCATCAATGGCTCTAGAAGCATAGTGTCTCGTTGTGGCAGTATTTCGAATCGGTCCACCACAAGATAAAACACACATTGTCCTGAATCAGGGAGCATTGCGCGCTTGTTCTGCACAACTGAGGCAATGGATGCTCTAAGGAAGGCCATCGCAGCATGTGAACAATCCATTGCGGTCACATTTTCCCTTCCACTCTTGCGGGCTTCAAGTTTTTCCCGACAAATTTGCGCCTTGCCTAAAATATCTCGGAGTTGAGACTCGGAATCCGGTATACTTGAACTCACTGGTACCGTGGGCATCAGCTCTAGTAGCCGGTAGCCGAGAGTAAGAAGGACAAGCGCCGCGGTTAGTACAGGATGAAGACTAGTGGCACCAGCTTCATGCGTACTCTCTGGCTTGCAAAGGTACCATGAGGCGATGGCTTGTTTGCCTTGCAACAGACGCACAGCTTCCACACTGGCCTGAGATGTCCATGCCAGACTGGTGTCCCAAGGAGCCGTTGTGTGCCCTTGAATAAGAAGAAAAGTAGGTGATTTGTCCTGTGTTGTTTCTTCTAACCAAGCATTGAATGGAACTTTGGAGGTCAAATCGTCCTTTTGGAAGGGAGGTATCTTCCTAAGGTGCGAGAACTCGTCATCGAGTAAGGCGGCAAATTCCTTCAGCTGATTGGAGGCTTTAATGCGAGGAAGATCCAGAAGTGAACGGATAGTGTTAAGTTTGGCATCTGATCTTTCTATATTGCTTTCTAAGATATATCATTAGCTTCTGGAAGTGAAATGGCTTTTATCTGAACAATATCCATCGATGGGACGCAATACTTACGCTCAAGGCTAGCGTCAATCTTGCTCTCCAGCCTACCTAATCGTAAGTGCGCCTCAACGTCACGCTCCTTGACGAGTTCGTCTATGGCACTCCGTAAATCTGATATCTTGGCTTCCAGGTTCATCTGTGGAGGGCGACTTATCACCTGCCAGAGCCTCCTCCCGGAACCGTAAGAGTAATAAACTGTTGCCTCTCGCAGGAATTCAACACCAAGACGATAAACAGTGGCAACACATTCCCTCAATGTGCTGCTACTGTTGTAGATACCGACGATCTTTTGAATCCGTTCATACTCAGAGGTCAACGTCTTAATCATGCCGTAAAGTCTCATATCTGTTTCGCTCTTATTCACAGCAACCTTCGGGGTTCGAGGTCAGCGGTATTTCAGTCAGCGCCTTAGAAGAGGTTTCATTTTGACGTTCCGTAGACACGAGTCTCCCTCCCAAATTTTACTTACCACCATGAAAAGTCCTAATACTTGGAGAGCACCCGTCACGAAGCTCTGGTCGAGGCCCCCCATGAGCTGCACCACGCTTGAATAGGCTTTGCAATAGCCTTGAAACCCCACGAGTAAGTCGCAAAGCCCCCTACCTGCTCGTTTACTGATCCTTGTGTCAGAGCTACGAGCTTTCTCCAACAAGGAAGTGGTGGCAATTCTCTCAGCAATGAGCCTGTCGAGCTCATCAAGGTTCAGAGCTGTGAGAGCCGATACATCATCTGGCCTCGCTTTTGAGAAAGATTTTGGCCAACCAGGATTAATAATCTTTTTGCGAATCTGTTGCCAGAGTGGGTCGACAGAGGTTGAGGGACTGCATGTGGCCTTGTCTTTGATAGAACTGATGAGGCCACGAAACACGTTAGGGATTTGTTTCAAACAATAGAGAGACATTTAAATGCGAAACATTGCATCGTTTTGTTTCAAATCCTTACCATTCGAGTCCGTTTCCGGTTGTGGCCCAGAATCCAGCTATCTCTTCCTTAGTGTACCTCACTCCTGTAGGCTTGGCTGCCTGTTCCATTGTGTAGAGAGGAGACTTTGGGGGCGTTAGTCACTGCGACTTGGGTTCTTCCTGTAATTTTAAAAGCTTTGCTTAATAGGAGTCATGCAGAAATGCCAGCTTATCGGTTGCCATTGGCGTTGTTGAGAAGAAGAAGAATTTGGGATAACGTCAGGAAACAGGGAAAGAACGAGGCTCAAGAACTACCAGCATGGCTAAAGCCTCATAATATTTACCAATTGACAGATCTGAGAAATAGTTCGTGGGAAGTACGGGCCGCATTATGGTCAGGTGCTGCAGGCTGTACCGCAGGCAGATCATGAGGCTTACTACAAGCTGCGCCATGCAATATATCTGCAGGCTATATGCAGACCAGCATTCTGCATTATGTATTTATACCTGCCACGTCAGGCAAACATGTAAGACTATCTTGCGAGAGTAAAGGGTTGCCTCTCGAAGGGGTAAAGGATGACATGGAGGGTATGGTTGCAGCTGAGGCACCGTCGGTAAAGCATTTCATCCTCAGCCGCAAACGACATCCCGACATCCCAGTGGTCGCCTCGTTGGCTGATGGAACATATCTCATATCGCAAATCATTACTCATGAATTCATCAGTCCATCTTCAAAGGTCCAGCCAGGCAATGTGACAGGCTTGGTAACTACCCCGCACGCCATCCAGTGTTGCCTGGGCATATTGTACAAAATGTGTAGTACCAACCAGGCGAGAGCCGATAGCCAGAGCCTTAATTGTCTCTGTTGCCAGAGCTCAAGGTCTCTGGTCTATAAATGAAGTCCTATAGTCCCAAAATGGAATTCGACAATCAAAGACGTGTTGATTCGTTTCGGCTAGTCGCCCTTGTACACTTCAAGCGGCCAGGTCAAACGAGCCCAGTCTTCCGCATTTTATATACCGTATAAGTTGACACCATGTCGACAGAAGTGCAGAATTCCTCTAGCGATCATGTTCGCGCCCTCGAATGCAGATATACAGCTCTCCTCGAGATGAGAATTAAGGATCTGGAGTCTAAGGTCCACGGGGGCAATGAAAAGACAGCAGTCGACGACTGCGTTTCGCTGCCCCAAAAGAAAGCCAATGCTGAGCCAGTAAGTGACAGCAGAAATCAAGACGCAAACTAGAATGTTTGTTCTTACCGATCCTTCTAGAATATGTCAGACAAGAATATAAGACTAGGAGGTGGTGGGAGTACATCCATCGAAGCTCCGTCAAAGAACAGTTCCTTGACACTGTGCCGCGTCATCCAACGTTCGCTGGAACCCAAAGACGGCCCAGCTGAGCGGGACTTGGAGCTTTCTGAATTAATCAATCTGGGGCTGGGGTCAATCTCTACTGGAGGCAAAGGTGATGATTCGTTCCCTCAACTGACATACATCAGAGTCGTGGAAGAGGATGACAGATACTTCGAGACTGAGATACACGTCAACGGGCCTGAGCTGAAGGCTTTACTGAGCGTAGCTCTTGAGGCATATCCCAATTTGCATCTTCCACCACCTGATTCACCCTCCTCCTGGGACGGCACAAAGGATCCCATCATCTTCATCAGCCCCTGTGAGATGCTTATTCACAACTGGGACCGACTCAATCAGCTATCTATCGAGGACTCGGCCCTGACAGCGGAAATGAAGATCCGTATCGAAAAGCTAGGACCTCGTACAGACATCAACGTGGCCGGGCCTGAGGACCAAAAGGCGCGAGCACTGGAATATCTCGCGAAAGCCGACTACCTGGAAAGCGCACGCAAGCAATTGAGGGAACTACTTAAGCTCGTCAAATCAATTCCCGAACTGAGTAAATATTTTCAATCGGTTGAAGGTCAGAACAATTCCGGTTCTATTCAGTTCGAGTATCTGTGGACCATGTTTCCCCCTGGAGAAATCGTCTACTCGACTCTGTTCATGAACGAGCCCCAACTATTCATCGTCAAAGATTTTGATGCGGAGCGTGATCTCGACGACCGGCCTCGGAAAGACACGCCTGATGTGTCATGGTTGATGGTTGCTTGGGCCTACGACTGGGATGGGGTTTGCTTCAAGCGAGTCCCCGTGCAATTCAGATTCGAGCAATATTCGGGAAGCAAGGTGATCAGCACACTGCATTGCTATCCGTTCAAGTTTCACAAATCTGGGGACACATCACTATCTGACGAAACTTTTCGAGATGCGCTGGAAAGTTCGTTGTTGGAACGCGGCAGGAGGTTCACTGAATTGTGTGTAAAATTTAAGGGATCACAGATGTTCGACTACGACGGATTCGCAGTCTCTCATGGTACCGGCTTTCAAAGTCAGGTCAACGACGATGACGATTTCCTCAAATTCATGTTTGGCAGAGGTAGTCAGAGGAGTAAAGAGCGAAGATCGCCCAAGAGACGACGAATCCAAGGCCGTGTCATGGTTGACTTCGAAGCATATCTTCAGTACTCCCCTTGGTCAGGCATCTCTGGGCCTATGGGATCTGCAGAGTTTTCTCGCAGAGATAATGAGTGTCGATGCTCAGCTTGTGTTACAAATGCCGCTCTCAGAGACAGCCAGAAGATGACCTGGGACGGCATGAAGACGCAGGACCACTTTGAAGACCTCCAGTTCAAGCTTTGCCCGCCAAGGGTACTTGGATATCATCTGGACTCAAGGACATGGTTGGAGCTGAACGTAGGAAAGTACAAGACAAGCCAGCGTGAAGGAACTGAAGAATGGGAAAGCTATCTGAAGGACATCAAGGAGTTACGCAGCTCCGACGCCTTTAAGAAGCTACAACTCCTTCCAACTCAGAAGTCACTGATCCAAGACCTGGTACGATGCCACTCGAGTGGCACAAATTTAAAACCGTTGATGACGGATATCATCAAGGGTAAAGGAAAGGGGCTCGTAATCCTACTTCATGGACCGCCAGGTGTTGGGAAGACTCTGACAGCAGGTAAGTTAGCCATCGAATACGGCAATGGATTCAATGGGATGATTCCTTATTGACTCCTCACCTTCTTCAGAAAGCGTAGCCCAACTCGCCGGCAAGCCCCTGTTTTCTGTCGGCGTGGCCGACATTGGACTCAAGCCCGCGGAAGTGGAACAAAATCTCGAGGCACTTTTCGAGCTCGCGGCAAATTGGCGGGCCGTGTTGCTGTTTGACGAAGCTGACGTATTCCTCGAGTCGCGGAGCAGTCACACGTCAGATCTCAATCGCAACGCATTGGTCTCAGTTCTCCTCAGGGTGCTTGAATACTACGACGGCATCTTGATACTCACGACGAATCGAATCACTCAGTTCGACATCGCCGTGCAAAGCCGTGTGAATCTGGGCATCAAATATGATGATTTGCAACGCGACCAAAAACAGGAAATCTTCAATAACTTCATTGAACAACTCAAGCCGGATCAGGTGGACAGGAAAGACGATATTCTCAACTGGTTCAAGAATGAAGAAGAGGCGAGGGATTGGACAGAAGGGCTGAACGGAAGGCAAATCAGGAACATTTTGTTTTCGGCTGCTAGCTTGGCTCAGGAGGACGGTGGGCAACTGAAACTAAAGCACATCTTGAGGATGACGAAGAGCACTTGGAGGTTCCACGACAGCATCAAAACGGTGGTTGACGAGGCACGCCGGCGAGCTGAGGCCGGGAGGAAATGACGGGTGGCTATCTTCAATGTTTCTTTGCTCCATCTCTAGCTCTTATCTTGCTTTCTTTTCCTCTTCTGGAGATGCCATAGGTAATGAAGGCTTCCAGTGAAATGCCGATGTAGTTCTACCCCAAGGAATATCCCCTTTGAAGAACCCATAACATAATAAAACGTCACGCAATCCTTTGTGCCCAGTTTCACAATATAAAATTGTCGAATGAAGGTAGGGAGCTTCAAGTATTGTATCAACCTAAGGGAGTTATACTCAAATATGCTAGTATAGGGATGGGACGGAACCACGCAGAACTCTCTTCTAACAAAGTGCGGTAGTTAGTAGTAGCAGCATGTCAATGGAAAACAAGGTTAGAGTGATGGTCTTAGAACCATGGGCGATGATGAGGATGAGGATATTGTGTAACGTCGGAGCGTCGCCCACTAGGGAATAAGACTCATGTATGTCCTCTGGCTGAAAAATATTTCCTTTGTTTCTCAGTGCATCATAAGGTCAAGAAGTCTGGAAATGGAAGAGAAATGAAGCTGCCAATATGGCGTATTCCTAGCCGCGAGACAGCGAGGCCATGGTCAAAATTTATACATAGGGCCGTCACTGCTGACGGTTTCTGAGGATCCTTCAGAGGTTGAACTCACCGATTTGCAAATCACCAGACACGAACCGATGCAGATTGCGTAGTTATGAGGTCGTAAACGCCATGCTCATTGTCCTAACAAGGGACGGTAATTTCTTGATGCAAGTCGTTCTGGCGAGGCAGCCATGATAAGGCAGCCATAGCTAGGAATGTCGTGGCCGAAAGCAAATGACAATTCAGGCCTCAATGGCCTCATTGAGCCTCAGCACACGAAGCCTAATGATGCCTCCAAACGGCTGAATTCGACACCGAGTGCACAAAAAGAAAACTGGTTGACAGAATATTAGAGGATAATACAGAGGGCCTTGGAGGGATATAACAAAGCTTGTTATTAGTATAAATACTGGAGCTGTTTACTCATACCTCTGATATCTAATTTATCTCTATTATACTCTCCCCTCATTGAAGGTAGCTTCTAAGACTTAATTTAGTTTCCTGGTCACTAATTAGCTCTCACTGTCACTGGATGCCGTCTTAAGTTGATAGAGATGATAATGAAAACAGATTAAGGAGGGCTGTAAAAGAATATAGGGGCTACTCATAGTATTCCTGTTTTCTGTTATCTAAATTAAACCTAACAGGGTCTGTGGAGCGGTTAGCTCTTAGTGCTGGCGTTTGTACTAACAGCTCCCTACTCACTCGCTCACCCTGATCGCCCCAG
>JAIMZG010001597.1:0-60265 GCA_020466075.1 Colletotrichum coccodes
GTGCATTCGGCGCTGCGTGTCGAGGATGCTGAACGGGAGACTTGGGGGTGTTGCGAGGTGGGTGAACGAGCCTCTCGAACAAGGACACGTCAAGGGAGTACTTGATCCCAGCCGGGTTTGCACGCTGGAGTCTCCAGTCCTGGATCTGTGGACGAAGCTGAAGATGGTCCCCGATCAAGATGGCATGTTCGACCGTGGGCAACAAGGCAGTCAGGAGATGGCTTCGAGAACCTCGCCTGCCTCTTCGCAGAGGAGTACTTTGCCCCGGACACGCCGGAGAAGATCTAGGTTCGTGGCGAGGCCTGTGGTCGTGACGCCAATGACGTTTGCCTGTTGGAGACATCGCAGGTCGATAGAGCTTCCTGATTTTGTTGTTGCGATCCTTGTTCTCTTCGTACGCCTCGTGCGACACAGAGAGTTTGTCAAGTTCCCCGCGCAAAGTCCTGTGCAACCAATCCTGGTACAATACAATGCGTTCTTGACGGGATAAGTCTTCTAGCCTCAGACGGTAAATATCAGGAAGCGAGCGAGGGTTCTTTGCCATGGAGCCATGAGACAGCCACTCGTCCACAGCTTTCTTCCGGGAATGGCGAACTGTTTGCCAGCCTTCTTCGCTTTCCAGCTCTGTCCCGAACAGCTGATCGTGCTGTGAAGGTGGTGCTCGGCAAGAAAAAGACGGATCTTTTCGTTGGTGTTGAGGAACTTGTAAGTCGAGAGCTTTTGACGAATGTTGGTGGTGTCGTTGTCGAGGGTCTCGATGGAATGATACAGGGATTTCCCCTCCATCCTCGTGCGTGTCATCTCTTTAACGACTTCCCTCAAGTTCACTGTGCCCAGTCTCTCTGACTTGGACCGAGAGCCGATGCGAACAATGTTCTGCACACCGCCATCCAGGAGGTGTTCCAACAGTTGATCCAACGCATGGTTCGTGTAACAGACACATATAATTGGTCCAAGCCTCGCTTTTAACCTGTTGGCAAGCAGCACTTTGATGAGAGCTTCCCCGGTGTAGCTTTTACCTGTGCCAGGGGGGCCTTGGATCAGGGCGAAGGATCTTTTGAGGGAGTTGAGAATAGCTTCGGATTGAGTCAAGTCCAAGGTGGAATGCTGGCTGAGCTCCAAAGGCTTTAACGCTTCACCGGGCGTGTAGGATAACTTCGTCCCGTCATTAGATAGACAGCTCAGGTCGAACGAAAACCCCGGCCGCATGGAATAAAGAGGCGGGGCGATCTCCGCAGGTCGGTCGCCAGCGTGAAGGGTAAGGAGATGTTGGAAGGGAAGGTCGATCTTCTGTGACATCTTCTGCAACGACTTCAACGGCGGCGCGAAGGCGGGCAGAAGAATGGAAGGGAATTCAAACACCCGACGATGTTGCCAGGCGCCCATGGTCTTGAACCACAGCAGGGACCTTCTGACCTCCTCGGCGCTGGTGTCCACCAGATGCAGGTGCACGTAGGCGTATTTTTGGTCGTCGGGCAAGCTGTAGCGTGGGCCCTGCTCTGTCTCCTCGACGTTCCCTTGCTGGTTCTCGTTCTCGGCATCTCTGATGGTAGACCTCGAAACCTGAAAGAAGAAGATGTTGCCGACCTCGTCAACGATGCAAACGAGACTCCCGTCCGTGAGCCTCTTGTTTTGAACCCACCAGGCCGCCCGCCCCATCTTGTTCAAGGCCCTCGACGCCCGTGGCTGATCAACCCTGACAACAAATTCAAGACCGGACCATCTTCCGAAAGCCACATCGACAGCAACGGCGCGCTCATACGCCACGATCCTTGTACGAACATCTCTCACCTTGGCATTCGACTCCACACTAGTCCGAATGGCGTTGCGCAGATCGTGCAGCGTGTCCTCGCGTAGCAGGCGAAAGTGCCTGTCCAGCAAGCCTTGCAGGCCTTGCAGGTGATGCTGCGCGGGGTTGACGGTTGGCAGATACTCGTCCCGAGACGACATGATCTCATTGTGGGTGGGCATAAGCTTGATGTCTGCGATGTCGGCGTGATCATTGTCGTGCCTTCGGCCGCGCCGGGATAGGCTACCCGGCAGGTCCTGGCTCAGCGTGAACTCGGCCACAGAGCCTGAGGATATCGGAGCATGGATGATGTCTGGTATGGATTGGCCGAATCCAAGTCGCTGGCGGACGTAGTCGATGTATCTTACGGCTTGCATGGTATGGAAGTCACCTGTTCGGTCGCCAAAGGCCTCCAAACGGAGCTGGATGCCATCGACGATTGAGGTGAAGTGCGGGTTGACCATGTTCGACGTGCTGGTGTTGACGACTTTGGCCAAAACGCCGCAGGAGAGTGCAAGGGCTTCCATGCCGGAGCTGCAGCTGTCGTTCTCAAGAGGCAGCTCGGCCCAGTGATCAACAAGATCGAACAGAAAGTTGTACAGGCGGTGGAGACGGGTAGCCTCAAGTCCCAGAAGCGATCGGAACAAGGTGGCTGTTTCTTGCTCAAGAACCACAGAATCGGCAACATTCGCATGAAGAAGGATGCGAAAGAATGGGAGAATTCGGGACTCCCAAAGAAGAATCTTCTCTCGGGGCTTCCTGTTCGCAGCCCCCTCGATGACGTCCCGGATGACTGACAGCCGACGCTCGGAAGCCATGTCCCTGATGACCTCTTGTGCCAAGCTCACACCCTCCTCCACGAGATCGGCCGCGGTTTGGAAGTAGTCGGCCGTTTCGCGGTCCCATTGGAGAGACCCTTCGGTTGGTTTAGGCCGGAGTCGTCTCCAGGCCTGTAATCTCTCGTGTTCGGCATTGGGAGGTTGGTTCAGGGAGCTGGTTCGTTTTGATTGGTATCGACGGCCGTCTCCGGGGGCTTGGCCATGTGAGAACTTGCAATTCGTCCCAAAGCGACACGAGCCAGTACTGTTCCACAGGCGACATGGAGCGGGAGATGCGAAGCTCGACGATGGGCGGGATCTAATGGAAAATCCAAGTCAGTTCTCTGCTCACAATATCGAGGGTTCAATGACATTGCGTAGCTTACCCTCTGCCATAAACCATGGTGGTGATTTAGTGATCTGATGTTCCCGGCAAGGTACAGATGGTAGACTTGGGCGGCAATGGTTTGGTCAAGAGATGGTGTTCTGCTATAAGGTATCATGGAGGCTTGAACGGACCGGGTGGGCAATGGGTTCATTTTAACAACATGTGGCAGATTCAAGCGTGCTTCGTCAGTCACCATCTACATGCAGCAGCTGCTGCAGGGCCGTCTAGAAGCCTGCATGTGCCAGGCCAGGCAACATCTCGCCCCGAAGTTAGGCAGATTTACGCAGCAACTTCAAAAAGCCTCTCTGCATGGTGTCGGCCAAGGGCAGAGCCCTGTAGATCCCAGGAGTTCCTCCAACTTGTCAGCCAAAGAAAATCCGGAAAAATCCGTTGAGCTTCTTCGGGATCCGCGACGAGGTGATACTGATTGATCTCTGGCAAATCCGGCCTTTCTGCCTCATGCGAGGAGGTTTCGACGTCTTTGTTGGATGGGTGACGGCGAAACATGTCTTTGGGCGTGCGTTCTGGAGCTTGGGTTCTCGGTGCCAATGGCAGACGCTTGCGACGCGGGAGGCCGACCAAGACCAAAGCAAGCCGCCGTCCCGGCGGTCGAATGGAAGGGCGAGTAGAGTTGGAGGGTCAAGGCCGGCAGAAAGGCAGCAAACGAATGCCAGTGAACAAAGTCAGCCCGGAGGTCTTTGGGTTGGCCCAGGCTGCGCCATGTCGCGGTGCGACCCTTCGGGTTGCAAAGGCTGCGTCTCCAGACGGCCAGATATTGAGACGGCATGGTCGACAAACGGGCCAGTGGCTAGTATCTCGGCACCGATGACAGTCGACAGCCAACAGCTGGGGCCAGTTCATCCCCATATACTGCAACAGGCGGCCTTACATCCGGTTGATACTTCGACTTCGCCATCTAAAGAGGAATGCCGCCGTTGGTTCGACGTGGGCCTTCGGGACCGGCTGTGCTCTTGGCCAGGATCTGTGCCTCATCAGGCTGACCACTTGGGCTGCCTCCAGCTAAGCAGGCCGACTTCTGTGTTACGGTTGGGTCGGATTCTTGGTTTGCGTCGACAGCGTTGGACGTAGACTAGACACCGAAGCATGCACTTACACACCTAGCCGCCCCAGTTGGAGTATCAGTTCTGCTGCACTTGTAATGACACGGAACGATGTGGAGTACGTGAGCGGGACCCCCACGATGTGCCCTACTTTTCGTGTGGTCAAAGCGCTTAGTCGGCACTGCTTAACTCGGTATCTCTCACCCCCGAAGGATAGCTGCCCCGACAGCCGGCACAACTTGAGGGCCGTGGGCGCTGTGCAGCGTGGTCCACTCGACTTCATTCTTGACCCATTACTTATAAGGACGCTTGATCCTGACTCCGTGCATAGTTATCAGAAGGGTCCAACCCGGATATGCAGGATAAGCAGCGGGCGGATGCCCCATCGTTGCGAAGGCTCCTCAAGCCTTAATCCCAGGCCGTTACCGACGCAACACCGGAACCGTAGTCGGCCGACCACCGGCGGCCGCGAATGCGGAATGGCTTGCCAAACCGCCCATCCGTTCGGAAGGGGAGCATCGTCCCGGTTGCTTCATTTCAGCCTCCTGCATTTCATCTAAGCATTTGGCAAAGATTGTCCGTGCTATTGGCAATACGGCCGGACAGCATCGCTCAGGTCGCGGTTGGACGCTCGCTTCGCTCATGTAACCCCGGATTGCGTGTGTTTCCAAGTGGATGCCTTTTCCACGCCGGGCCAAAACGAGCGTCACCGCGGCCGGGGTCGGCCTCGGGGGTGGGTGAGTGGTCGTCTTGTCATGACTCGGGTGGTTTGTTATCTTAAATACTGACCCAAGGAGACCATCGCCCGGGGATGTCTGGTGCGTTGAAACAAACTGCTCGACGAAAGCATTTTTTTGTAATAATAAAAAAGTGGCCGATTGCGACATGAGCTCGGTCTAAACATCGCGTCGGCTATTGAAGTCGCCAATCAAGCTCGAGTTTCCCGCGCCTAAAAGCATGACGATGCCTGCAAACTTTGTGGAGAGATCGTTAAGCCTCGACTCAGAGAACTCTCGCTTGGCGCCCAGATTGGCGCCGCTTTTCCGGAATAGAGAGCCATGAGCACGCCTTCGGACCACGCCCGAGATGCTGAGAAGGCGCAAGGGCAAATGGCAGTCGCATCTGTCCGTCACGGTTCTGACATGGGGAAGAGCGGGAGTGATGGAGCGAAGGAGGATCCGTCTCCCGTCCCCCAGCCGACGTCTCTGTCGGACGACGACCGGCCTGGGGTGGCACAGAACACGGACCCGAACGTCGGACACGGGCCCGGGGACGGCAACATCGCGGGCCGGGTGCTCAGCCGGGCCACGTCGAGGTCGAGTATCACGCCGGGGCCACCTCCTGACGGGGGCGTCACCGCCTGGATGGCGAGTGAGTTTCCGTGAAACGCGCCCGTGAATGCACCAAGCTAACGTCACGTCAGTCTTCAGCGCCCACCTGGTCATTATGAATACCTGGTGAGCTCGGTCTCTTCCGGCATGGGGCGCACATGAGCCAAGCTGACACCCACAGGGGCATCGTCAACTCCTTCGGCGTCTTCCAGTCCTACTACACGACGCTCTTGTCCCGCCCGCCATCCGACGTCGCCTGGATTGGCTCCTTCGAGGTCTTCCTCCTCTTCTTCATCAGCACCTTCAGCGGCCGCCTCACCGACGCCGGCTATTTTCGCCCCCTCTTCGTCGCCGGCTTCCTGCTCGTCTCCCTCGGCATGCTCGCCACCTCCTTCTGCACGCGCTACTGGCAGTTCTTTCTTGCCCAGGGCATCTGCCTGGCGTCGGCAACGGGTGCCTGTTCTGCCCGGCGCTGTCGACGGCGTCGACCTATTTCGATAAGAGGAGGGGGCTGGCGCTGGGTTTCGTGTCGATTGGCAGCTCAACGGGCGGGTTGATCTATCCCAGCATGGTGAGGCAGTTGCTTCCGGTGGTTGGGTTTGGTTGGACGATCCGCGCCATTGCTTTCGTGCAGATGGGCACGTTGGTGATTGCCTTCATCTTCCTGAAGCCGAGGGTCAAGCCGAGGAAAGCGGGAAGCATCGTCGACTGGGCGGCGTTCAAGGAGCTGGAGTACACTTTCTACGCCATCGGATCTTTCTTGGTAGGACAGACAGACAGACAGACCCTTTTTCCTTGGGGATTTGACGTTGACGAGATGCCGCCACAGAACTACCTAGGCGTCTTTTTCGCCTTCTACTACTTGGCCTCCTACACCCGCGACATCATCGGCCTGGGCTACAACTCCTCCCTCAACTTGCTCCTTGTCCTCAACGGCGTCGGTGTGCCTGGACGCATCTTGCCGGGCTACATCGCCGATCGCGTCGGCTCAATCAACACCCTCATACCCATGTCTCTCACATCTGGCTTGCTGATGTACTGCTGGGTCGCCGTCTCGTCCACGGCTGGCCTCTACGTCTGGACGCCCTTTTATGGTCTCGCGGCCAGTGCGATCCAGAGTCTGTTCCCCTCGGCGCTGAGCCAGCTGACCAACGACCCGAGGAAGCAGGGCACGCGCATGGGCATGACGTTTACTATCGTTAGCTTTGCCGTGTTAACAGGCCCACCGATCGCGGGAGCCATCATCTCCACTGAAGGCGGGAAGTACGTTGGCGCGCAGGTCTATGCCGGAACTTGCTTGCTTGCGGGCATGTGTTTCTGGGTTGCGGCGAGGATGGTGAAGACGAGAAAAGCGGGCGGAGGGCTGTGGTATAAAACTTGATAAGTGGGTTTCTCTCCTTTCGACGTGTTTCAATGCGATTGTGAATATTTCCTTCAAGTTTTGGGACAAATTTGATCCCCTTTTGTAGTCACATACTCGAACCACTGGAACTCCTCCAATGGTTCGCTCACACAGATCATCACTGCAGCTGGATAATACAACCAGATCAGATTAGCGACATTTCACTTTTACATCTTCAAGCTTCGTTATCGGCGGCAGGTTACGGCATTTCTGATGTCATGCCGTACTCAATACTTGACCAAGAAAAGTTGTTCTCGGTATAACCCCCCAATGACTGCTCGGCTGGTTCATCGTCTGCCGAGAGTCTCCCTCGAACTTGAAAGCTGCTTGTGTCCCTCCGTTCTAGTTGATATAGTGGGATGCTCCCAATACCACACAGTCGGAATCAAACAGAGGATATATAGATGGAAATTGGAACTTCATCCCGAAAATAGAAAAGAAGATCGAAATTATCACCAGCGTCGTCTCGCACCTTCCCACGGTCAGTTCACAGTGTTGCACCTTCCTCCAACCCGGGCAGGTGGGGGCCTTGCTCCGGTCGTTCCTTCCTCCTACCTGCTTCTGTCCTCCCCTTCACCCTGACCAGTCTGCCGTATCTCTGTCGCGACCTGACGCGCCCAATATTCAACGAGTGCCGGGAGAGAAGTACTTATTCTCCCTACCACTCGCTTGGTTCACTTTTTCCCACCCGTCCCTCACCATCGTGGCCTTGCGTTCTCGCTTGCAACAGAGCTATCCAAGCCAGTACTGCAACCCCGACAGTAAGTACTTTTCCCGTATTGATGATGATGAAACTTTAATTTACCTTTACCTTTGGAGCTTTCAAGGAGTTCGCCTTTTCTGTTTCTTTCTATTTCCCTCTGTCCAGTCACCAACCTCTTTGTTTTCTGACACGCACTACGACAGACGATCCAGCTGAAGGACCGTGATGAGTACCAACGGTTATTCGAGCCAGCGGGGCATGGCTTTGACTTCCTCCTCTCTTAAACGTAGCGCCAGCTCGTTTTTCGAGAGTGAACATGAGGAAGACACCAACAGCCGCTCGTTCAAAGGTCCAGACCGCAACGCATGCGGCTCGTTCCGTCTCATCAAGAGGACCAAGCTTCCTTACCCCGAGGCAGAGGCTCGAGCTGCGATGAGAGGTGAACTTGTCTACACACCCGCCCTCAGAACCCTCATGGAGTCCATCATCCGCGACATGCGACTGACCAATCAAATCGAGGGCCGCTGCCTTGGATCCAACTACCACTACTCGAAGTTAAAGGGCATCTTGAAGCAGGGTCAGGATGAGATCATCAACATTGAGCGATATCTCTTGTGTGAAGCCTTCATCCGAACCGACACTTGGAATACTCTCCCCCTGAGGGAGTTCTTTGAGTTGGTCCACTACTCTGGCTTGGAGAGAATGTTCCGCGACCAGTACTGGGAGAAGAACCAGCTTGCCCACCCGGCCAAGATCCAGAAGCTCTACAACCGCATCCGGCGACCCGATATTCGCTCCGCCAACGACAAGAATCTTGCTGACCAGATCGAGAACTGGGCGAAAGACATCATGAGCCGTTCCGTCTTTGTCCCACGTGCCGATCATCCCATTATCTGTAGTGCTGTGGCCCTCATGAACATTGCTGAGCAACAGCCAAAGGACGATCTGAGAGTCTGGGACAAGCTCCAGGAGGGTCCCAAGCGTACCGCCCAGATCTGGGCTGCCTGGTGTCTTGCGCGTGACAAAGACTGGCCCGAGACAACTTACCTTGCCGTCATCATTCTTGACCGAGCCAGGAAGAACGACACAGTTCGCAAGTGCTTTCGCCACGAGCATGGCGCCTTGATGAAATTGGTTGACCACGGTTACAATACAGAGTCTTGCAAGAGATGGCAAGACATGTACGGGAAGTGCCATGTCATCTCTATGCAAGAGCTCCTGTCACGACCCGTTGCTTTCAAGTTCACCAGCAACGCTTCCCCCTCCTTGTCGCAGAAGCCTGCCCACACTGCCGAGGATACGGGCAACAGCATCTCAAAGGTCGCCACCACTAAGGCCCGGGAGCTTGCTTCTTCTTCCCAGCAACAACTTGACCCCACCCGACAGACTTCCATCCAACAGAGTCCCGTCATCAGAAGACCGATTGTTTTCGGCGCCCTTGGACGAGACGCCACTCTGGAAGAGCCCATGGTAGATGTCGAGCTCTATGGTTCACTGCACCCCCCGAAGAGCGGCAGTAGTGAGCTGAAGCAGTGCCAGACGAAGCAGGACGACACGACGAAGCACTACGAGGTGGATTTGTCTATAACGAAGGGCCATGAGTCAAGACAGCGTCCGCAAAAGAAGCAAAAGACCAACGTCTTCGATCTAGACAGCCCCCTGCGAGCTCGGTCTAAAATTCGACGGTACCCGAGCGCATCCCCGGCTCCGGCCACCTTCACCGCCGGAACCACACCCGCCCCTGCCGCTGCTGTCGCGGATAACCCTGCATCTATTGCTTCCACGGTTTCTACTGCCGTAGATTCCGCTGCTGTGGCTACAATGGCTGCTTATCCCACTGGCCCGGCCGACCCGATCAGTCAATGGATGAACCAGCCGATGAACTCCGCCAACCTCGCCAACATGGTCGCCGTGAGGCTCTTCGCAGGCACTTCCGGCATCCCTTTCAATGGTCATACTGTCGTCGCCAAGACGGAGCACGACATACTACACGAGGCCTGGGCCAAGTTTGAGACGAATCTCGATAAGAAACTTGGGCCCATCTCTCAGCACCTCAACGGCTTGTCTGGTGACGTGAGCCGAGCCATTGCGGCCATTCAGACCCTCGAAAACAAGCAAAATGCCTTCGAGCAGACCATTACGAAGAAGTTGGACGGCCTGGCTGAGCTTTCCCGCACACTGCAGGAGGACCAGGAGAAGCTCAAGGCCACGGTCGACCTGGCGGAGAAGAAGCTCGCGAAGTCCTCGACAGACGACGAGGTGGCGGACTCGATCATTTGCGCCCCAGTGACGAAGATGACTCCTTCTTCCAGACGCAGACACTGACTTGCTACTACCCGGCCGTCTCACTACTTTCTTTATCCAACCCGTACCGTATCAGGTAAAGAACGTTGTCAGTCAGAGGGAAGCGCGATGAACACGAATCTCCGCTTGAAGAAGACAACAGTGGCATACGACGGTGGCGACTGCAAAGAAACAGCAGGAACAAATACATCCTACATGAGTGATGACGGGAAGACTGATACTGCGGCTGAGGATGGGATCCAGGCAGCTGCGTTTACGGCGTCTCCATCAGAGAAGAAATGTGGCGGCGTTACCTGAACGGATGAACACACCTGGACTGGGTCAAAAAATGGAGAGGGTCGCAAGAGAAAACGGGGAATGAACAGAACAACAAGTCACGATGCCCGGATGCCACAGAGGTAATGTGGCCGACGGGGCGAACGGCGTTTGGATGGGATGAACTCGATTGTACGAAAACATGGAGGCGTAGCCTTTGGTACTAGCAAACCTGTAGAATAGAACAATCAAATCTGAACAACAGATGACACAACTCCCCTCGATCATCGCGTTTCCACGCGGCTCTTTGTCTCTCCCCGAATTACATTTCGTGGCCCTTACGCTGGAGGTGCTTGCTGACATCTCCGCAGTAGGAAGCCGCGTCCCGGTGAACAAAGCCGTCTGGTCTGTTCCCGATAGGCCTTCGTGTTTGCATCGCCAGTCTCTTTTACAGTACCAGCCCAGGCCGGAGACGACACCGATATACGACAGCAGGTCGAGCGAGAACGGAGCTCGGCATGGAACTCTCACCCGGGTCGAGACGATGTCCGAGGCCAGCTAGGCGTGTTTGAGGTACGGACAACTGGAGCTGGCCTTTACGGAGAAGCGGCTGTCAATGCGTCTATCGGTCCCTGTCGGCACTCGTATTACACGTACATTGGCGTTGCACGCCCGCTCCGGTAGATGGCTCAACCCCAGACCCTGGCGCTCGTCGAAGGCAGGAGACCAGCAAGGGTGGCCTGGACGGCTGTTGGTCAGAAAAAAGCGCCGTCTGCCTGAGAAGACGCTTTTGAGCGCTTGGGCTTGGGGCATGCCATTGCCGCTAAAGCGGCGCCACAATAGGCCAGACCGGTCCCACCGGCAGCTCACATAATCCCCCGGCCGCGCGACGGCTCCGGTGGGATGACCCGCCCCGGTCGATCTGACAAACTACCAATTCATCAACAGTCGTGGCGGCACGAATGTCGAACAACGTCCCCGGGCCTCCAGATGGATCTTCTTGAGTCTTCCGCCCGACAAGCGTTAATAAAACACATATATAATTGAAGCCCAAACCACGCCATGGACTCACAGCCAGCCGAACACAACAGACACACGGCCGTCCCCACAACTTACACGCCTCTCAACTCTCAACCTAAACTCGTGAACCCAGACAACCAGCAAAGATGTCCGACTCGCTCCAGGTCCCCTCTCCAGCCCTCCCCGTCGGCGCCAGAATTGTCGTCACCGGCGCAAACGGCTTCATTGCAAGCCACATCGTCGACCAGCTCCTCTCCCGTGGCTACCTCGTCCGCGGAACCGTCCGCGACCCCGCCAAGACCCGCTGGCTGGCCGAGCACTTTGACAAGACCTACGGTCCGGGGCGGTTTACCCTGTACGAGGTCACCGAGATCACCAAGGAGGGTGCTTTTGATGAGGTTGTCGATGGTCCGTCTCCCGTGCCCCTTTCAACTCACCCTGCGCCTCGGGCTCCCAAACAACCAGAGACTCGGATTAGGATTTGACTGAAGCGAGCTGATCTGACAAATGAGCCCAGGCGCCGACGCCGTAATACACACCCTGGCGCCCACCTCTCTCTCCTCGGACCCTTCCCACACCATCTCCCAAAACATATCCGCGGCCCTCTCCGTCCTCCACTCCGCCGCCAGATTCCCTAACCTCAAACGCTTCGTCTACACCTCCTCCTCCGCGCCGCCGCCATGCCCAAGCCAGGCGTGCCCTATACGGTGACGCCCGAGAGCTATAACCACGAGGCCGTCGAGATCGCCTACTCTGCAAAAAGACCGGGAGGCATGGCCGGCGGGTACATCGCCTACTCAGCCGCCAAGGCCAAGGCTGAGTTGGAGCTGTGGAGGTGGTATCGCGAGGAAAAGCCCGCTTTCGTGTTGAATTCAGGTACGTGAGCCCCATGCTTCGTCTCTTTTCCTTGTCCTCCTTCTTCTTCACTTTGGCTTCTCGTCAGTTCGACTTCTGGCCTATGTGCGTCCTTCCACTGAGGTTTTTGATTCGGATCCGTCTCGTTTTTGCCATGTCTGGCCTTTCATTCGTCTTATCACGCCTTCCACTCGTTCCGCGCCTTGTCCCCCCTTGAGATTTGACTCGAGAAAACAATACGATTGTCCTCAAGGACGGCCTTGGAAGCTAAACAACCTCTCCAGTCGTCCCCAACGCCGCCCTAGGCAAGGTCCTGCTCCCAGAACACCAAGGCTTCCCCACGGCCGTCGGCTTGTTAAAGAACCTCTGGAATGGCAACCTGACGCCCGAATTCGTCGCAGTGTTCCCCGCCCGTAAGCAACCCCCTCCCCATCTACCGCGTTGTCCGTTTCTTGCTCTGCCGTCCATGCCACCACAATCTATTCATGTTGACTAACACTCTCAAGAATGGTTCTGCGACGTGGTCGACATAGCCCGAATCCACATCGCTGCCCTCCTCTTCCCAGACGTTCAGTCCGAGCGCCTCATCGCCTACGCCGACCGCTTCAACACCAACGACCTCCTCGCCGTCTTCCGTGAGATGCAGCCCGACCGTACTTTTCCCGCGGACCTGCTCGACCTCGCGTCGGACCAGGGCACCGTCGCTAACGAGAGGGCCACCGAGCTGATCAGGCGCCTGCAGGGCGGTAAGGGCTGGACGGGCTTGAAGGATTCCATCGCACCGCTGGCTGAGCAGTATGCTGCCGCCGCCGAGACGGGTTCAAAGTGATGGCGAGACCATGCACACGAGGCCAAACACACGTACTAAGCTTCACTCCATACAAGTCCTCAGCCATGTGCTCAAAATGATTTTATTGTCCTTCGGGTGCTGTTGTACTCCCGCTTGGCCGTCCTATGGGCCCAACTGGATGTATATCTACATGCAACGCTCCAGCCACCCCGGCATGAAAGTTGGACAGCATCATATCATCAAGTGAAATTGGTATCTGAGAGAAATTTACATCACGATCTGTACACTGCATCAGAAAAACATCCATCAACATTGGAAAAAGAAACACTTACGCAGTCCGAATCGTCCTTGCCCTTAGGGATACCCATCTCCTCGAAAGTCGAAGGTCCCTGGCCTGCCGCCTGTTTCTTCGGAGGGGGCATCGTCTGGGCACTCGGTGCAGGACTGGGCTTCTGCTGGGGCCGTGGCTGTGAGGAGGGCGGCGCACTACCCGTGCGTCCAGGCTGCTCGGCAAGATCCGGCCGGTTAGGGAAAGGCTTGGGTGGGCCAGCCGGTCCGGGACCAGCTTGTGGACGCGGGTTGCCCGAGGGGCTGAGCGGCAATGAGTCGACACGCGGGGCGACACCGCCGCCTCTACCGTATCCGCCGTATTGCTCGGGGGGGATAGATGAGGTTCTCCGGGCCAAACCCCCCAGGCTGCGCCGGCAGCGGCGTGGGCTGACCGTAATCGCCGGGTCCGTAGCTCCCCTGCTGGAAAGGCGGCGAGGGTTGCGGGTTGGCGTAGGGGTTCTGCTTGGCAAGCCTATTCGCGGCCGGATTGGGGGGCAGGCCACCCGACATGGGGTACGGCTGTGTCGTGGACGGCCGGGCTGCGGGCCCTGGGCTGGGCTGGCGGTACCCGGAAGGCGGCCCGACTGGCACACGACTACGCGGGTCCGATCCGGCGGGCGGGATCATGCTGCCCATTGACTGCGAAGCACGAACGTTGCCTGCGGGTCCCGGAGGACCTCCAGGGCCGGTGCGGATTCCAAATGCGCTACCGGGGCGATCGGAGTGTGGACCAGCGGGAGGGCGGCCGCCAGTGTTGTAGTGGGGAGAAAGCTGAGGACCGGATCCCCGGCCGTGGAGGTCGTCATCGGGGTAAGGAGCCGTCGACTTCGGTCTGTTGAGGTTGAGCGGCGCGGGCCGGTCGTCTTCGGGGTACGGGGCGGCCGACTTGGGACGAATAGCCAAGTTGGCGTCAAGGTTAACGTTGAATGCCGATGGTCTGTTGCCCATACTATTGGGCCGCGACGGGTCGGGATAATCGACAGGGTCCTGTCCTGGCGAAGGGTGTGCTCTCGGCGACGGGTGAGGCGACGTCCTGGCGGAACCACCCGGATACCCGGGGTGGGCATCGGTAGGGGTGACCGGCGCGCTCTCCGAAACAGTCGGCATGGTGCTCGGCGCCTTAAAGCGGTCAGGTCGCTTGCCTCGCTGGGATCCATGCTGCGACTTGATCCTCGTGAGCGTTGTGGTCTCGTGGTCGGCTTTGGTCAAGCTCTTCTCGTGGTCCAAAGCATCAAGTCTACCTCTGGCGTCCTTGTTGCCGTGGTCGGCGGCGGCTTCGTACCAGAATCTGGCCTGGCGCAGGTCCTTGGGCATGTGAACGCCAATCTCGTAGTAGTAGCCCATTGCGAACTCGCCAGTCGGCAACTTGGCGTTGGCAGCATCCTGGGCGTACTTGAACGCCAGCTGCTCGTTCTTGTTGAAGATGCCCTCGTATCCGAACAGGAACCATCGGCTGACACCAAGCGATGCCTCGGGCTGACCTTGCTGAGCGGCAAGGCCGTAGTAGTGGAGTGAGTACGCTGGATTGAAGTCGCATCCGAGTTGGCAGAGCTCGTAAGCCTGTCCAATCTTCAACTGGGCCTTGGCAAACCCGAGGTAAGCAGCCTTCTCAATGTACATCTTGGCTAGCGTCAAGTCCACGGGAAGCAAAGCCTCAGGGACGTCTATGTCGGGGAGATCCTTGGCGAGGAGCATCCCGTAGACGTAGGACCCTTGGGGCGCATCCTCATCCGAAAGGTCTGCGGCTTCCCTGATGAGTTCCAGACCCCGCTGGTAATCTTTCGGATGATTGTGCTGGCCAAGCAGGCTCATCATACCCAAACGGTACATAGCCGCCGAGTCCTTGAGTCGCACGCCGAGGTAGTAGTGCTCGACAGCTTTGCCGTAATCGTTCGAGTTCTCGAACAGCATGCCTAGGCGATACTCAGCACGCGCGTAGCCAAGCTCTGCTGCACGCTGGTACTTTGTGTACGCATCTCGCTTGTCTGGCCGGCAACCAAACTTGCCAAACTCGAGCCATTTCGCTTTCATAAAGAGTGCCTCGGGGTGCTCCTGGCCGACAAGGTAGTTGACAATGTTGATCGCGTCGGTGCGCAACTCATGCTCGACCTTTGGTGTTTGGCGACCGCTCTCCGGATCTCTTGCTCTGGCCTCCATGACGATCTCGGCCCATGCCAAGGTGTCGCGGGCCCATGACAGCTGCATGGAGACGTTGTTGGAGTGCAGGACATGTTCGCGGGCGTTCCACAGGATCTCCTCCTTTTCCTCGTCGGTAGGGGGTATGTTGTCGCCCTTGACTTTGGGGAACGGAGAGAACGAGGGCGCCGCGCTGGGCCGCATCTTGTGGTGGTTGCCGCTCGCGCTGTTCTCGTGGAAGGGTTTGTACGAGTCCAAGGAAGATGCGCCGGTTGGTGCGTTGGTGTCTCCTTTCGGCGGCAAGGTGGGCGCGCCAGGCACGGCGGGCTTGAGGACCGAGGACAGCGACGGCTCTCGGCCGTGGCGGTTGGTTATGTTGGAGGCGGTTCGGTTCGGATCGACTTCACGGGCTTCAAGTTCCATGCGCTGAAGGTCGTTTTGCATGTTCTGAGGGACCTGGGGCGTCACACTGAAGAAAACGCGGAGTCAGCAAAGGCTGTCGGGCCGGGGAAAAGGACAGAACAAAGGCGGGATGGGCGCCAAAAACGGCCCCATCTCCAGTCCCAGCGAGCGGGAAAGGAGGACCCATGATTGATCCGCCAGGATTAAAATGAGGGAATACGCGTACCGCTGAGGCGAAGGTGCAACGACCTCGGGCATGTAATAGTCGTCAAACCCTCCAGGAACGAATGTTGCGCCGAATTGTGACATCTCGTCAGTTGTGTATTTGGGCTGAGGTGCAGCTGCATAAATAGGAGGTTATCAGTCAGCGGGGGGGTTGAGTCGAATGACGTTTTGGTTGGAGCCACCGTCAGCTTTTTTGCGTGTGGTGCTAAGTAAGATTTGCTTTGGGTGTTGCTGACACGGCGGGCGCGCTGGCCACCTTCAGGAGACCCCAAAAAGGTGCTGCTGCTGCTGCTGCTGCTGCTGCTTCGTCTGACTTGTCTTTTTTCTGAACACGCCCGGCAAGGGTATGGAGTCTTGCTTTTGCTTGTCTTGGATGGGGGAAATTTGGCGAAGAGGAAAAGTAAAATAAAACCGGCGGGTTTGAGTTCGGAAAGGACTTGGGGAATCCAGTGTTCCGTTTCTCGTTCTTGTGCTGCTGTCTGCTGTCGTTTGCTTTCTGCCTTGAATCGAAGAGCGAGGGCGGCCGGAAGCGGGGTGGAGAGTCCAGGTCGAAGCTCAAAGCATCTGAGATTCTCGACGGCGGGCCCTTTCTTTTTAGCGTGCAGAAGATGCCCGTCCCCTTTTTTTCTCCTTGTGTGCCCAAGCCGGCTAGTGAAACATGGGAACAGCTCCAGACAGGTGTGCCAGGTGCCACAGTTGCATTTGTCTCTTGGATCAGGAGTGAGGGGAACTCCCCCTTCTCTCTTCTCCATCGCCAGAAGCGGGACCGCCCAGGGAAGTTATAGAAGGGGTTGCTGGTCTCGCTGTTGGGAATGCAGCTCCGCCGCCCTAAGCCGCAGCACAAGCGCTAGTACGCTGCAGCCCAGCTGACAAGCTGGACGGCAATACTGCCTTTGCCTGTCTTGGATTTGAACCGACACCGATGTTGCTGCAGGCTTTGCTGTGGGCTCGAAGCTGAAGGGTTCTGGGCAGTACTTTATCTGTACTTTGGTGGTGGGCGGAGCAGGGACAGGCCGGTCTTGAGGATCAGGTACCGAAAGGTAATCGAGTGTGTTCCAGGATGAGGCTTGTAAGACGACGTTCAGTAAGCGTGAGAGACGTCTTTGCCCATCATTCGACGTCTGTCCATTCCGTTCGTGACCAGGTGAATAGCATGGACAGCATGGCCGCGGCAGTGGCAGTCTACAGGCACTCGAAGACGGGACTCGATTACGAAGGAGCGAGTGACGGTACGGTGGGCGGGTTGGAAGCACGACAGCCACGACACTTCAGATGGTTGGCATGTGCACATGGCATCCAGCATGTTTCGGCGGGACAACCCCTGTGTGCTTGAATGTATGTATTTCGCTTGCCACATGCCACAGCCCAGGCATACAGTCGGGGGGTATTGGTTGGCGGAGAAAGGCCGGATGGTTCAGACAAGGCAAGCACCGCGGCGGCGGCGGCGGCAGCAGCAACAGCAATTCCTTTTCGGCGGGGGTCGGTCCGTCGGGCTTGCTAAGATGAGGCGGTTCCCACGAACGGGAATTTGAAGACGAGGGATGAGCAAGACAAGAAAGGGAAATTCCACTTACCACCGGCTTGTTCCTGACGAAGACCCTGGTAACCTTGTGTCCGCACCCGTACTTGATTCTCGGAGACGGAGTGCGGCCCAGATGCAGCGGCAGCAGTTTCACTCCTACTGGCGCTTCTCGTGCCACTGCCGTTGAAGTGTGGGCCTCGAACGACAACCGGCGCAGGTCCCTGGCCAAGCCGCGCGTACGGCGCCGAGTTGCAGCTCGTCATATCGTGTTTGATTGCTGAACGGTTCAATGGCGCATGGGGTTCGGCTGATGTTGAAGAGATGAAGAGATGCCGGTCGACCTGAATGAGAGTTAAGGTGAGGGCCTGGAGATGTCGCGAGACGAGGCGAGGCACGAGGTAGAATGGTGAGAATATCGAGGCCGAGAATCAAGTGGTTTACTTCGGGTCTGGAGGCAAATGAAAAGAGAATGGAGGGAGCCTGGCCGCACCTTCCCAGGGCTCCCATCGAAAGAAGAAGAAAGGACCCCGCGTGATCCGTCCTATCTTCCTTCCTTTCCAACCCTGTCATCACTCATCGTCCCTTCCTTTCCCGCCTACTGAGCAGCAAACTCAACTGCAGGCGAACGGGCCATGCCGCAACACAGACACTGCAGGCCATAGCGGGCAGCTGTGTCGAGCTAAAGAACCCGAGAACCCCCCCCCCGTCAGCCGCACGTCCTGCCACTGGAACATGCCCCTCCATTTCTCAAGCCCCATGATGTTTCGCTCATCTCACTCGCTCATGACAATCTCACCTCTATGCCTACAGTATTTCACCACAAGTCACAGAAAATGGTTGCAAATCACTGACAACTTTCACTTACTCAGCCCAGTCACTCACTTACTCGCACACACCCACACACGCACAAACAGCAGGGAGGCATGCATGCCCAAATTTTAACAAGATGTCGCCCCTCCACTCGGGCATCGCCTTCCATGCTTTATTCCATGCGCAGCCCTCCTGCTCAGCCACAATGTCAACTTGACCCCTCTAGTTTCCAAACATAGAAACAGCAAGAGTGACCACCCAGTGACATGCAACCTGTCAACTACCCGTCCCGCTCTTTGGGGGCCAACCGATCGCAATCGGAATCGCACCCTTCCCTTTCTCTTCTCTTCCACCCGCTCCGGCAACCTTGACAGGGGCCGAGAGGGTATCCCATCGCCTACCCGCCCCGCAGGTGCAAACGTAGGAGCCTACCACAGCATTCGAGTACCTGCATATCTGCGCCTATTTTGAGCCATCAAGGCCTGAAGCAGAATTCATCCACTCGGGTTGTGATTCTACCGGCCCCCATTCTCTACGTCTGGCCAACCGGCTGTCCCTACGAGAGCCACCACGCAAGTTCGGAAATGCTGCCGACCATGATGGAGCATGCCTCACAAAAACGTCATACTTCATGAGTTTTCTGCCCAACATCCTGGAATCCTAGACCCTAGACACCATGACCATCATCCGATCCATTTCATCCTAACTCGGCTCATCCCAACCCATCCCATCTTGCCCTGCTGAGAGCAGCTCCTTGTGTCGGGCTGTGCCCTGTTTTCAAGGAAGCCACCGTGGTTCCATAATTCCTAAAGTCTAACACGGAGAAATTCGCACTCCCTAGAGTATGGTTACAATAACTGGATGGACTCCTGTTCTTTTCTAGACGACGGCCCCAGCTCTCCTGCATATTCTGCTGGCTTGGTGTGGGATCAAGCTGCGTACAACGCGTTGCATGCCATGGGCTATCATTCGTTGTCGCTCTCATGCGCGAATGCCCATATAGCTCTGGGACTGCTTCCACTTCTTGAGCTGCGGCAGATCGACGTTTGATATTCGAACCTACCCAACCCAGATTCGACAGCTGCCTTTCTTCGTCACTGCTTTGATTTTCCGCTTCTCTATGCAGCCTTCTTGATCCCCCAACAATCTCGGACCTGTCGATCACGGGCCACGGGACAGCACATTTGCTTCTCCACGAAATCTATCTATTCATTTTCTTCAAATCATCGACTCATTTCGATGGCTGTTCAAAGTTGATTCAACCCATGAAGCCGAGGTGGCGTAATCTCGAGTCCAGGCCGAGTATATGAACCCGAGTCTCGAAAGTCTCCATGCTTTCGTTCAGTTGGTCAATTTAATGCCACTCAATCACTGGCGCGAGAGGCTAGCCATTTACAAATAGTGCAAGTGTGGCTTCGCAAAAACGATATTTATTAGATGTGAGGCTGTCACTTAACGTATTCTTTTTTTTTTACATCTCAACGGCCGTGACTCCTTAAATACAGAATCAAGGGTACTAGCAGTGCTCTTCGAGGGCCAGAATTTATCATGAACTGGTTTGCCCCCTACGTTTTCTCGTAAGAGTGATTGTATCTCCCAAGTGGGACTTGCTCCATCCACCGACGCGATAGGACTAAGTTGAAGGGATTTGAGGCCACGTACAGTGGTTAATTGTGAACCTAAAATCATGGTGAAAAGTACCAAAGATTCTTGTTTCACGGCGCCTAATGAATTGGTTTGAGTTCCCAGCCACAGAGAGGTAAAAGGTGAATCTGTCCCTCACTTTAGGATATTGGATATTTCCCCAAGGGAAGGGGGGGGGTTGTGAAATTCTATTAAAAAACTGTCACAAGTTTCAAAGTAAACTCCTTTTTCCAGCCGGATAATTGTCTTGTTTACACTATACAGGCTCATCGCTTGAATAATATACATCTGCAACTCTTACTCTTTCAAAGCATGTAGATTAAGGCCTCTTTGGTTTTTCTCAATTGGTTATAACACATTCTTTGGTCTGCGGGTTCGACGTGGTGTTTCTGTTTGCCTACAGATTGTCTTGAGGCACATAATTACATATCGTCTATACTTCTTTTTTTTAGGCTTGAAGTGAACTCCACTCCCCATGTCTAAATGCGTCTTGATACGTCAATCTACTGTTTCTGATGAAGTAGTATCCAATCAGCTGGCCGGACTCTCAGATCCTCTGCTCATGAATTCCTGCAGTAAGACTAGAGTAGACTGTCTTCTGAGCAGGAAGACTGCATTGGCAACAACGTCAATAACACCAAGCTGTTCCACTCGGAACAGAATAGAAGGCACACGAGGACTGGCAACCAATGAATAATATTTGAGAGTAAACCGGTTTATGTCTATGCTAGGCTTAAACTAGTAGTCTTTGCATATCCCTGTTTTGTTCTCTGCCTATCTTTCGGTTCAGCCTGTCAACACTCTGAGTCCAGAATATGCCCGTCTGTTCTCGTGTGTATCCAGCCTTGATAACTAACATCGGTCGAATAAGGGTGAAGCAAAGTCCTTTGTGCGAAATAGAGTACACAATAGCAGGAATCGCTTGTATACCATCCAAGGCTTAGCCACCGTTGTTGCCGCCAACGTTGTTGCCGCCACCGTTGTTGCCGCCGCCGTTGTTGCCGCCGCCGACACCGCCGACGACGCAGTGCCCCTTGCTCACGTCGCACTGCCTCTGGGGCGACCTGCGCCCGAAGCCTCCGTTGACGAGGCCGGACTCAGGGTAACCCTCGGCCTTGCGAGCGACGGGGTCGGCGGCATCGACCTTGTCCTCGGCGACGGTGTTGCCAAGCTGGAGATCACCGCCGTCGTGCTTGGCGAGGAAGAAGGTGCCGGCCGGGTGCGTGCCATCGCAGTTGGTCTGCGCGACTACGGTGCCAGCGTTGTCGGTGCAGTAGGCCTTAGCCTCAGCACCAGCGGCGAAGAAGGCGGCCGCCGCAATTTGAAGACCCGGAAGAGCGATGTGTCCAGTTTTCATGGTGAAGGGGGCTCTCGGAGCTTTGGTAAAGATGCAATGAAAATTGTTTAAATTGACTTGGGAATGGTTGTAATAAGAAAAGCAGCTAAGAAAGTGATCTGAGAAGGATAGAGAAAATGGATTTGTACTCCTGAATAGAGGGCTGTTATTTATATTCATCGGATGTGACCTAGAATTGTATTGCTTTACATCAGAAACACACAAACAGACAGCAGACACCACGCGTGTCTGCAGGATCTCATGATCTTTGTGGATAATACTTAGCTGGCTCTACCTAAAACGATCTTGAGAAGCTGGAACGGTAGGGTATCTCTGCCATTTCTGGCTACTATCTATGGTATTTTGCTCATGCTTTGCCTCTGCTGTGGGGCCATCTTCCTGGGTTCTCGTAAGAATGAAACAACGGAAGGTCCGCTCTCGCGCCGGCTGCCTTTTATAAAAACCTCCTATGCTACCGAATACATTCCGAAATTCTCCTCCCGTTCTATTGGTACTTTCTTCTTAACACTTTGTTGGCAGGGTTGTTCATGTTACCGTGTAAGGCATGGTGATTTGCTGGAAGATATAATCACCATAGCAAAACCAGTTTCATATTAAGGTCATCAGAACCACTCAGATGTGAAGATTTTGCCAGCAAGGTACTCGGTACGGCTCGAAACGCGCTGTAAAGCCCGGGCAAGTGGACCGGGGTCGGAAGATGGAGGTAAGGGACGGAGATGTTTCTGTGCGTGAGAGGGTGTTCGGATTGCCCGAGTTTCGCAATCTAGAAGGGTTGTTACAAACGCCGACGGCTTGAGCTTTCGCAACCGAAAGTAGTTCTGACCGCCATCCAAGTTACTTTCGATCTACTTTCCCAATTCTTAAGACCCGAGAGCTAGAAATAGGCTCTGAAAAATTGGCAGCAGAAGTGAAGATCCTCAGTATCCAAGTTTTAAGACATGACGCGAGTTTCAATAATGGCTGAATTGTTAACAAATTTACAAACTTCCGCTGGTTATCTGCAGGCGCCAGAGTTTCCGTCAAAGTTTGTAATTACTATAGGATGACAGGACACTTGAAATTCTAATTTTTTAAAGACAGAGATAGAGAGAGCTGGATGATCTCCGATTACCGAACAAGTGTGTGAAGTCACGTCATCGGGCCTTCTGGCCGCGAGCAGACAGTGCGAAACCCTAGGTGACCATCACACCGGCTTGATATGACTCGGCAGACAGCTCCATCAAACTAGGGAATAGCCGACGCCAACGCCGACATGCCAGCGGACACTTCCGTAATATGGGGCCGATACGGAAATCCGGGGTTGGATGCTTCGTTGTTGTTCGATGATTGAAGTCTAGAGCATATTTCTCTTTATCGCACAGACTGTTCCGGCACTGTGGCGGCGAACGCAAGCCTGATTACTACTCAAAGTAGGTATCAACGGTTGCGCCGAGCTAAGCCACACAATGGTCAATTTAGAAGGGGTATTTGCAAGCACAGCAGTGAACAGCGAATCCAAAACAAAAAACAGAAGAAAAAAGAAGAAGAAGAAGAAGAAGAAAAACTCTACCAGCGTATTGAGCTGGTGTTCAGCCATCGATTGCTATTTAGATAGCACGGACTCGATATACAAGACTAACGAAGACTAACTTACTCGCGGATCGCCCAAAGCCGGTCTGTCGAAGAACTTCAGGCAAGGAACGGAGGGCATAAACTGACGGCAAAGGCTAATCAAGTCCGTATTTAACAATGTGTTTCTGCATATATACGGCCACTATTTTGCTCTTAACTTAACATCTCAACACACGGGGAAAGCGAGTACGATGGTAATATGTAGGCCTGGGACTGATAGTGTCTTCAGGCATTTAGACTTCTTCTAGTGGAAACTTTATTCAGTGACCAGTTCCAGAATGACTTCTCGCAGGCGCAAGAACCGAAAAATACTCCGTGTCTGATGATCGGTGTCCCATGGGAAGATCCCTGTCTCTTCCAAACTTGGATATCGGCCTAGTGAATGGCCTTGGGGGGCCTTGGGAGGCCTTGGGGGGCCTTGGGAGGCTTAAATGAGGCCTGATAAGTAGGTTTGCCAGCCCCGGTGAATAACTTAACGTGGCATGATACCGTTATTCTTGCTCTTTCTATTTGTAGTCGCTCGCATTTTTGTTCTTGAACAACCCGCGCCCAGCCAAACATTCAACAACAAGAAAACCAAAAAAGCAAGATGCGCCGCGTTCCCGTAGAGAAGAGACCCAATGCCACACGCCTCGTGCAGAGTCAAGGCCTCGTGTTCGGCGACCTCGTCGCCCCCGGAGTCACGGAACCCTACTGGCCAGATGACCGATACTACTCCTTCACTTCTGAGGAAATTACACTCCTCGAGAACGCCGCCAATGACGTCTTCGCAATGTGTTGCGAGGCGGCTGACTACCTCACCGAGCACCCGGACATTATCACCAAGAAGATGGCGATCCCCGCTTTCGCGCTCAAGCAGATCAAGGAATCTTGGGATCGCGAGCCCGCCTGGGGCAGCATCTATGGACGCATTGATATGTGTTTCGGAGGTCTCAATCACCCGGACCCGAGGCTACGCGTGCCGAAGCTTTACGAGTTCAATGCGGACACACCAACGACAATTGTCGAGGCCGCTACTATTCAGTGGCTATGGCTCGAACAGACTGGCCATGGCAACGACCAGTTCAACAGCATGACTGAGGCACTGATCGAAGGCTGGAAGCGCAACCTGACCCTCATCGAGAAAGAGCTAGGCCACAAACCTACCGTGTACTTCGCCGTCGGCGAGGGCGAATCCACGGGCGAGGATGCAATGAGCACCATGATCCTGATGGACACGTGCCAACAAGCAGGCTGGCCCACCAAGGGCCTGACTGTAGAGGAGATTTCATTGTCCAAAAAGGACAATCGCTTTTACGACGCGCAGGGCAACCACATCGACGTCATCTTCAAGCTCTATCCCTGGGAGTACATGGTCGACCAGCAGTTCGCGGAACCGTGCTTCGAGGATATGGAAAACGTCGGCAAGCGCGACGAAGAAGGCAATTACATCGGCGGGACCGTCTGGATCGAGCCGCCGTACAAGATGTTGTGGAGCAACAAGGCGCTCTGCGCGATCCTCTGGGATCTGTTCAAGGATGACCCGCGGTCCAAGTGGCTTCTCCCGACGTACTTTGACGGTGAGGCGCCTGCGTCGCTGACCAGCTTCGCACGGAAGCCGATCTTCTCGCGCGAGGGCGTTGACGTGGTCCTGAAAGAGGACGGCAAAGTGATTCAGGATGTCTCTACCGGATGGTACGGAGCGGAGGGGTATGTTGTCCAAGAGCTTGCGTTACTGCCGGAGTTCAAGGACGCGCAGGGCCAGTCGCACTATCCCGTGCTGGGTCTATGGTACGTGGATGGCGAGGCGGTGGCGATGGGCATCCGCGAAGGCGAGACGCCGGTTACGACCAATGCCTCGGTATTTATTCCACATTCTATTGAGGACGCGACCGTCAATTATCAGCGGCAAGAGGTTCCCGGTAGCGAAGAAATCGAGAACGCGCTGAAGATTGATGCGTTCCATGATCAATTCGACGGAGGGGTGGAGAGTGAGGTGGTTAGCTACATCAAGAAGATTGTAATTTAGAAGACCCTTTGCTTTAGCGAGACATGAAGAGACGATTTGACATGATGGACAAAATCATTTGATTGGTGACCCCGAATGGCCGAGCTTCTAGTGTCATGACAATGTGGAAAACTGAAGTGAAGCTGTTAGTTAAGTCTGCAACCTGTGCGCATGGCCATTGCGAAGCGGGCCCATGACCAACTGAATAGTTTCTGCAGCTCCAGTGCAATGCTTTCGGCAGCTCGAGGCCTTCCGCAGTGAAACGTCTTATGCGATATGCCGTTTGAGGCCATCTGCCTCTGGCATACACTCATCTCCTAGTGTTTTTGAAAAGGCGAAGTGCTATGATTGCCGGCTGCTATCTGTCTTTCCGATCGGCGAAGCAACCCGCTGCAGGGGCCGAGCCGTGGCCGGAAGATCGATTTCTTGATTCGCCCAAGGCGTGACATTCATACAAAAGCCGTGACGATATGGGGCCGGCGACAACTTTGTCTCCTGTCACCATCGCACGTGACTGGCTTACCTCAGCAAATGCATTCGTCTACTATGACCAGCTCTTCAGGCAGCTCCAAGTAGGCTAGTCCTGAAACTGGCTAGCACACTAGTAGTAGCGGCAGTACCCCCGGCACGGACCTTTCCAGCTTGACGGCACCTTTCGTCAGCCTCTCTCAGCCTGCTGAACCGAACACCAAAGCGAAGACCCAGTGCATCTGGAAACTCACGATCAACGATAACACCACCACTACAAGCTACCCGATCTTACGATACCACGCCCAAGCCTTAACGAAGCCTCCTCTTGCGAGAATCTATAGCCAATCGGTACATCTCGACTCATTCTGATATCTGTTGACGTCCATTCACGCCACCAGAGCTCCTCCCCCACGCCCCGCAGCCGGCATCCTCACCACAGCAGCAGCACAAAATGGCCGAACGCAACCTCCAACAAGTCCTCACCCAGCTCCGCGGGAAGGGCTCCTTGCTTCCTTACGCCGAGTCTTCTGCACTGCTCTCCAAAGCCAAGCTCCACCTCCTCCAGCTCAACGCCCTCACCCCGTCCTCGGGCGGCCCCCAGCAGACCTCGCCCCAGCTCCTCGCCCTCGCCCGCGAGACGTATGAGCACGGCGCCCTAGCTTCCATCCGCGCAAAGAACCCCGACGCCTTCACTCGCTATGTTCAGCAGCTTCAGCCCTTCTACGAACTCCCCTCCAACCTCCTCCCGCCCAACCTGCCCGACCGCAACAAGGTCACCGGCCTCTACCTGCTCCTCCTCCTCACTCAGGGCCGCTACGCCGAGTTCCACTCGGAGCTCGAGAGCCTCGCCAACCGCGAAGGCGGCGGCGACAGCAGCGCCGTCGAGGGCGATAAGTACCTCGGCTACCCCATCCGTCTCGAGAGATGGTTGATGGAGGGAAGCTACGACCGTGTCTGGAACGCCCTGAAGAGCCGCGAGGTGCCGAGCGAGGAGTATGGAGTTTTTTCAGAGGTATGTCCATTGTCCATTCTATTAAAAAACGACTGGCAGCTAACGAATCCATAACTAGATCCTCACCTTCCAAATCCGCTCCGAAATCGCTTCCAGCAGCGAGCGCGCCTACCCCAGCCTGCCCATTAGCTCCGCAAAGTCACTGCTTTTTCTGGACTCTGAGGGCGACGTCATCTCCTTTGCCCAGCAGCGCGGCTGGATCCTGAAGGATGGCCAGATCTTCTTCCCGGACACCGCTGAGGGCGTCGCGCCGGGGACGGCACCACTGATAAGGAGATGAGCCAGATGGTGATAGAGAACACCCTTGGTTATGCGAGGGAACTGGAGACCATCGTGTAGACGGGACAAGGTGACCAGGGCGGTGCTTTACTGTATTAATATCATGCAATAGACCATGAAATAGGGCCACGGATCCTGGAATCCAGGCTTGGCCTTTACGATCTCAACAGCTCAGCCAAGGTCGTATCATAACGAGGCTCCCTTTCCTGTGAAGAAAGCATATAATTGGGCTGCAAACCCTCAAATCAAGCGGGCGAGCAACGCTAAAGGATCATTGCGCAACGCGTAAACGTCTCCCATGATGCTTGATCAAGTGATGCCATATATTCGTCTCCCACAAACTATTGCTAACAATCAAAAGCCCGGGATTTCATCAGGCACTCCAGCCTGTCTACTGTAACTTTTCCCAAGACCAACCCCGTCTGACCGAGCGCACTGCAGCATTCCGCAGCTTTTCATCATGGGTCGATAACTATTATTCTGACTCTCTACGCAAAGAGCTTCAGGCCGCTGCCGTGCTTACCAATCTCGCACACCTCGCAGACTTTGCAAACGGTACCCTTGTACTTGCTGTGGTACTTGGAGCCGTCGAAGGCGCACTCTTCATATGAAGTGCCGCTGTAGATGGGAGTGTGGCTTGCCGCGCAGATGTCGAACTCTGCAAACTGATCGAATTCAATTTCAATCGCGTCTGAAGGGTTGCGCTCGCACTGAGCCTTTGCCTTCTTGGCCTGTATTGAAAGTCAGTTGCTATATATATTGAGTCAGGAAATTGTTTGGCACTCACGTTTTCAGTAAGTTTGCTTGAGCCGCCGTTAGCAATAATGCGGTTGGCGAAGCTGAGCGCTGATCCGTAATTCTTGTTCCTTATCGCCAGCTGCATCGCATTGTGCAGAGCAAGTTGTCGGTGTGGAACCTCGATCTTGGGGATCGTGAAGTAGGCAGAGAGCTCCAAGCCACGCTTAAGCTGTTCGCCGGTGGTGCCGAGCTGGCGGCGGCTGAGCTCGATCTCCATAGCCACAGCATACTCGCTGGCAGATGTGATGAGCTTCTTCGCCTCGGCCACCTCGCTCTCGCTGGTTACAGCGTTGATAAGGATGGCGTGAAGGATACCCTTGAAAACCTTGAGACCGTCCTCGAGCTTGTTCGTCTTCATGGAGTTGTAACCCTGTTGAAGGTCGTTGGTAGCCAAGAACTCTAGGTCACGAGGCACAACTGGCAGCACTTTCCTGGGGTCCGTCTCCTCAATCGTACGTCGCACGTAGTTAATCAGCGGAGGAAGGTTAGCAGATGCCGGGAGATATGTTTTTGATGCCTGGTAGACTTCAAGGAAACGAGGCTTCAAAGGTGCAAAGTTGACTGCCCCCACCTGTCTGTTGAGAAGCTGCATTGCTGATTCGAATGAGCCGCCCGCAACATGATCAACGGCAAGAGGAGAGTTGCGAGCCCAGAGGTCAGCCTCGCTGCTACCAGCGCCGCCAGCCTCCGCACTGTCAACATTCACGAAGTCGCCTTCGATCTCGGGAACGACGTCGTCGCCTAGATCCCAGCCTGCGGCGTCCTCGTCTTCGTCAGCGTCGATGAGGTTGCCGTTCTTCTTGGCAGCATTGTCATCTTCGGCGGCATCGCCGAAACCATTGGCAGCGGCGGGCTCGTCCTCCAAAGACAGACCCTCAACCTGGCCAAGCAGGGCCTTTTCAAAGACCGATTGCGACGTCGCCTTTGTAGGCCAGTTGGCCTTGAACGTGGGCACAACGGGCTTGGGTGGCGTCAGCGCCTCTCCAATCGTAGGCGTCTCTAGCTGCTCCTCTGTAAGGCCAGTAGCCTCGAGAATAGCTTGACACTCCTCCTCCAAGCCATGAGACTTAGCGGTCATGTATGCCAACGGGTCTAGAACTTTGTTAGTTGAATGATGGAACATTGGGTCGCTCGAACTTACAGAGATCGATCTCCTTGAACATCTGGATTCGGTCCTCAACTTCGCCAAGGTACAAAGCGTTCTGGAATCTTGCAGTAAAGTCGCCGCGGTGCTCAGCAATCTTGGCCATGCGAGCAAGCTTGGAGTGATCACCGGTAGACAAATACAAAAAGGAAAGCTTGTCGAACTGCTTGAGCTTCTGATAAGCCATTTCGACAACCTGGTGGTTACCATGGGCCAAAGCCTCGGCGCTCAATCTCTGCCACAGCTTGGGGCGGTCCAGCTCCTTGGCCATCTCGACGGCAACATCAAGGTTTCCGCACTCGATGGCGAGCTCAAATCGGGTCGTAGGGTCTTGCACGAACTGCAGAGCAATTTCAGGGTATCCCTTCTTCTGGAGATAGGAGATGATGGATTGACCGACGAGACTGGAGTTCTGGATGATGTGAAGCATCTCTTCGTAGTTTCGCTTGACGAGCGCAAGTTTGAATCGGTACTCAGTCGGGTCAACATGCAGAACCTTGGGCTTCGCTGCTCTGTCGAGGCAGTAAACATTGCGGCCCTTCACACGGACCAAGTAGACAGTCTGGTCCAGGGTGCGAACAATACCGTTGTCGCCATTGAGAAGCGTGTACTTGATGTGGTTGAGAGTCGAGTACAGCAGAACACCAGCATCGTCCCAAGTTGCGCTCTTGATGCGGATAGTCTCGTGCAGAGTGCTGACCTGCTCTAGAGCCTTCGTCACAATAGTGACATTGTGCTTGCTCAGGAGTGCCGCATACAGGCCATCGTTAGACCACACCACATATTTGACACCGTTAACAGCCAACTCGGCAACGCTTTTCTTCTGCTGGATATCGTAGAGGTGGACAGCCGTCGGGGTGATGATAAGGAGGTTGCCGGTACCACCAAAGTAAATATCGCTGGTTCCAACAGGGGGCTTGAAAGACCGGGTCGTGTTGTTCGACAGGTCCTTGATGTCGATCGTCTGGCTGGCCGTGTTCAAGACAGCAAAGCGGTTGCGCGCAACGAAGATGGCCGAGTTGCCTTGGCCCCGCTTCGACTCCGTGGGCTCGATTGCGCCGGAACCATCGCGAGGAAGGTTGATCAGCTCGTAAGATCCGCTGTCAGAGGGGGATGTGACAAGGACGGAACGCTCGGCAGGATTGTAGGAAAGAGTCCGTGGCGGGGTCCAGGGGCTGCCGAGCTTCTTGAGCGACAGGAGAGTTGGGCTCTCAATGCTCTTCTGGAAGTCGTACGACTTCACGTGCTTCTCCTTGGTGATGTAGAAGAGGTTGTTCTGGTACACCGAAGACGCCGGTCTCTCCCGTTCCAGCTTGAAGACCATGACACCATTGTCGTGACCAGCGGCGAACAAGTTGATCTCGGGGTGGGCAGCAATAACCCAGAATCGGTCGTTTTCGCGCTTGAAGGATTGTACAGCGGTGCGTTTGTTGAGATCCCAGACACGGATGGTCTTGTCTTCGCCGACGGATAGGATCAGATCTTGGTGAGGATGGAATAGACATCCAGAAGCGTTCTGGAAGTGTCCTCTGCAAGTATCGACCTCCCAGGCCTTGGTTTCGCTCATACGCCAAAGCTTGACGAGTCGGTCGTCGCCAGCAGAGACGATGAGGGGCATGGTCGGATGGAACGCAACCCAGTTCACGCCACGGTCATGGCCTTCCAAAACAAACTTGACAACAGCGTCAGTGTTACCAAACATATCGGCCTGATTCTGGTTCGCGCGGGCGACCTGGTCTTCGAAGGTCATCGATGTCGGAGCCGAGTGCTTCTTGCGCAAGCCGGAAATGTCCCAGACGCGGACAGATTGGTCGAGGGAGGCGGAGACGACGAGGTCCTCCTTGGGGTGGAACTGGGCGCACATCGCGTAGTGGTTGTGTCCTGTCATTGTGCAGACTACAAGCCAAGGTCAGTCAATCCACATGCGCTTTCACGGATTGCTGGGAATTGGGCGCACTCAGGGAGCGATTTTGCCAGTTCCATATCCTGATGGTCTGGTCATCGGAAGCCGACAGAATCCATGGCAGTTCATGATGGAAGAAGACGGTGCGGACGTAGTCGAGATGGCCGTTCAGGGTGAACAGGCAACGGCGGGTCTGGTAGGACCAGACTTTGATCTTGTAGTCGTCGCCTCCCGACACGAAGAGGGGTTGCGTCTTGTGGAAGTCAATTCCTCGAACCGGGCCATCGTGTTCTTCGAATCGATCGATCAGTGTTCCCATACGGTAGTCCCAAAGCTGGATGGTGGAAGAGTGAAGAGCGACGAGGATCCATGGTCTGGTAGCTGTGCATTAGCAAGGGGGCACATCTCAAGATGGGAAGCTGTGGGTTAGATGCTCGCTCACCTCTTGGGATGGAACGCGATTCCCTTCGCGCGCGAGGACTTGGACTCGAACTGTATACTACGTGAACAACCGAGCGCATACGGGAAAGGAAGGGACTCAATGCGCCGAGGGTGGAAGCATACCTTGGTCAACATGCCCGAGGAGGCCTGCATTTTGGCGGGGAGGTGAAGCCGGAGCTTCTAGCAACCAGCAAGGGGGGAAACAGGCGGCACCTCTGGAAGGAATAGGAATTCAAGTGCAGGCCAGCTTACCGACCAAGAAAGGCTGCAGCTGGAATCGGGAAAGATAGTGACATTCACGGGTCACGAAGAGGGCACGGTGAAGGGTTGGGTGCGTTGAAGTATCCGAAGCGGCAACGTAGAGAGATACGTAAAGGCCACTTCCTCGTCTCAGAGCCCCTAGTAACAATTCCGCTTCGTGGCCATCTGTAAACTGTGGGTAGCGTTGTGGGTCCGAATGGCGCCGATTGACAGGAGCTCCCGCTTCAGAGTTTCGCCGGACTCCGAGTTTTCACCGCCCGACCTTCCCTTACGTGCACTCACTTGCAATGCCTGACCGAATCCAGTTTTGAGGTCCAGGGAAACGTCCAACTGTGATGGCTGACATAAGCAGATGCCCCTCCAGTAGGCCCGTTTTCTGCCGTCTTTCCCCGTAGACCTAAGACCCCTGGCGTGTGAGACGCTAGTCTCCTTTGGAACAGCTCTTTTGTCAATGTGTTCAGAAGACGGCGCTCACTTACACCACCTTGCCCGAACTGAGGCACGCCTGAACGGTACATAGTTGAATTCTGTGACCCCTCCAAGAATCCTAACATCAACGATGCGACAGAGGCGATAAGCAGCACAAACCCAGGCGCCCCTGCCTCTTCTTCGGCCTCCATAAATTTCCAGAAGCCGCCTATTTTGCTCTGATAAAACACATTCAAGGCCTAAAAAACAAAACAAAAAAGCCAGCCCTCTCCCACATCCATCGACTGGAAGCAACCACGTCTCTGGAGGACAGCCTTGCGCCGGCCGTCGCATATCCTCCTCCGCAATGCTGCGCTTGTCTCAACTGCCAATGGGCCTTGCCCTGACGCTGTTGGCAGCCGTCAATGTCGTCGCAGTTCCATCCGTCACTGTGGACATGAAGGCTGCCTTCCCCTCTGGCCCCTACCTTCTCGAGCTACTGTAAGCTACCTCGGCATGGACTCGAAACGTCCTCTGCCTGCTTTACACATCTGACATTTGCCCCTTAGCGAGACTGCTGCAGGTGAAAACACAACATCCTACTTCCCCCTCGTCGACCGCATTGCGAGCGGATACTTCGGCGATACCAAGACCGATAAAGAAGTCTACGACAAGTTCCTCCACCTCCTTCACGAGGATGGCCATATCACCGCCCCCGAGGCCCTCTCGACTTTCAAGCTGGCTCTCTCCCTGAGAACCGCTGCGCCTCGGATCGAGGCCCATTACCAATACTACCGAACTGCTGTTGAGCCCAAGCTCCGGTCTGATACTCAGGATGGTTGTGAAGTATGGGTCGAACTGGGAGGGAAGCAATACTGCGCTCCATCTTTAGATATGCCAAAGGACTCGAGCTTAGGCGGGTCAAACATCCTGCCCTTCGACCGAGTCCTGGGGTCAGGCAATGAGGCTATCCTCTACGCTGACCCGACTTCGTCTGCTTTCGGTCCGTTCCATAGCACCTTGGCGCAAATGGCTCGTAACGGCGAGATCGAATACCGTCTCCGCTACACAAAACCCGCCGGCAGCTCTGAGGAAGCTCTGCCTGTCAGCGGATACGGAGTCGAGCTGGCCCTGAAGCGAACCGATTATATCGTCATCGATGATCGAGAAGCGCACCATGACGACTCCCAGAAGACTGTCAACGCCGGGGAAGTCCTAGACGCTGCCGAGGAGGTGGCAGACCTGAAGCCTTTGGCGAAGTCGGAACTTCAGGAGCTCGGTTTGAAGGCCGCATCTTTCGTCATGCAAAGCCAAAACCCCTTTGAAGCTCTACTCCGGCTCACACAGGACTTCCCCAAGTTCTCGACATCAATTGCTGCCCACAACGTCTCTGCGGACTTCCTTGCCGAGCACCAGCTGAACCGTCAGCAACTTGTTCCCAGCGGCATGAACGTGCTCTGGATGAACGGAGTGCAGCTCATCGAGCGTCAGATTGAGGCCTTCACGATAATTGACCTTCTTCGACGCGAGCGCAAGCTTATCGACGGCGTTCGCGATCTGGGGTTCACTGGAGGTCAGGCAGTGTCTCTACTTGGTCACCCCAAGGTCGCCGAGTCAAAAGCAGACGAGGAGCCTCCACGTTTTGACTGGACGGACGATATGGAGGAGGAAAAGGTCATTATGTTTCTTAACGATCTCGAGAAAGATGAGCGGTACCAGGATTTCCCAGACCAATTGATGTCGGTAAGTGTTACATGCGTCTTTTACTCTGAGCTGCTTTACTGATCCAGCCCAGCTTCTCCAGCGTGTATACCCCGGTCAGCTGCCCCCTATCAAGCGAGATATATTTAACCTCATCGTCCCCGTCGACTTCTCCAAGGCCGAAGATCTCAATGTGGTGGCCCAGCTCAACTCTTTTATTCACCGAAAGCTCCCGATTCGTTTTGGCCTGGTTCCCCTGACACCCACCGAGAATGCTGTCAAGGTCAGCAAGGTCCTCTACTATCTTCTTGACAACTACGGCTTGGAGGTATTCATTGAGTATCTGGATGCCGCCATGCAGGACTCCAAGACAGAGAAACCGGATCAGAGCATCTTCGAAAGGGCAATTAAGGATCGTGAGGCGCTTCCAGATTCCAAGCCGCTACCCTTCGACGATGTATTGCAATCGGAGGAGCTTGACAACGTGGTCAAGCTGGCCCAGAACTGGGCAAAAAGGCTGAACGCAAACACCCCTATCCCGCCTGTCTTCATCAACGGCATCCCCGTCCCGCGTGAGAAGAACTGGCTTCAGGCCATGAGTATGAAGGCCACAAACGATTTGCAATCTATCCAGCGGGCTGTCTACCTTGGCATGATTGATGAAAAAGGCTGGATACCCGACTTCTTCCTCGAAAAGGCGGTCAAGCGACGCAATACCTACATTTACCCGGAAGATGATGGGTCTCTCAAGATATTGGACGTTAACAAGATCTACACTGAACACGACGGTCTCTTCAGCAAGGTTCCGGTGATTGACGCATATGCCGAATCTACCAAGGAGAACTGGGCGGTCCTTACTGTTGTAGGTGATTTTACTTCCGATGAAGGAGCCAACCTTCTCCTCTCAGCACTGGCTTTCCGCCGAAACAACCCCGCCGTCCGTTTGGATGTTGTCCACAACCCGCCAACGTCTGCTTCGGCTTCCGCAGTAAACACAGCACTGAAGAACGGTAGCGACAAGTTTGCTGAAGTCGAGTCTCTTTCCGACATCAAAAGCATCCTTGACGGCGTTGCTGGTGACTCTGATGGCATCTTTACAGCAGCCCTCAACGAGTTCCTGTCTTTCGCTGCCATCAAGCCCGCTTCGAACATTCTCATCCTGAACGGACGGGTAATCGGACCGTTCACCGAAGCAGAGCCTTTCCAAGTCGACGACTTCCAGTATTTCCTGGAGTTCGAACAGAAGGCTCGCATCCTCCCCGTCTACGCAGCGGTGGATGAGCTTGGTCTGACTGATAAGATCTCCGGTCCTCTGGCAGCTGCCAAGGTTACTTCAGTTACTGCGCTGTCGACCATCTCCGATCTGCCTGCCGGCATTTTTGAATCTGCGCCGTCTCTGCGTGTCAGCGCCCATGATACGTGGAGTTCGACTTTTACTGCTATTGAGATTGGCAACCCCGAGACCTCAAGCATTCACTTGGTAGGTGTCCTGGACCCTGCCAGTGAGCAAGCGCAGCGGTGGGCACCTATTCTAAAGGTCATTTCCGAATTGGACGGAGTGTATCTCAAGCTCTTCCTCAATCCGAAAGATAAGATCGACGAGTTGCCTGTCAAGAGATTCTTCCGATATGTCCTCGCGTCTGAGCCGAGCTTCGATGAGGCCGGTAAGGTGCAGGCACTCGAGGCATCTTTCGAGGGCTTGCCCTCCGAAGCCCTTCTCAATGCCGGCATGGACGTGCCTCCGTCGTGGCTAGTTGCACCCAAGGTTTCGGTGCATGACCCGGACAACATCAAGCTGAGCTCCATCAAGTCGAACGTGCACGCATCCTACGAACTTGAGAGCATTCTCATTGAAGGACACTCTCGTGAGGGCGGGCAATCACAACCCCCGCGCGGTGCTCAACTCGTGTTAGGTACCGAGAAGGAGCCTCATTTCGCGGATACCATCATCATGGCCAACCTTGGTTACTTCCAATTCAAGGCCAACCCGGGTTTCTACAACATCCAGCTCAAGCAAGGGAGAAGCTCTGATATTTACACCATCGATAGTATCGGTGCGAAGGGATGGACTCCCGTGCCAGGAGACGAAGGTACTGAAGTGGTGCTGATGGACTTCCAAGGCACGACGCTGTACCCTCGTCTGTCACGCAAGCCGGGTCAAGAAGATGCCGATGTTCTCGCCGAGCTTGAAGACAACAGCATCGTGGGTCGAGGCCTCAAGTTCGCTGGAGGTATACTGGGCAAAAAGAAGTCTGCATCGGACGAGGAGCATGCCGAGATCAACATTTTCTCTGTAGCCAGTGGTCACCTCTATGAGCGCATGTTGAATATCATGATGGTCAGCGTCATGAAGAACACCAAGCACACGGTCAAGTTCTGGTTCATCGAGCAATTCCTCTCTCCCTCGTTCAAGGACTTCATTCCGCATATGGCCAAGGAATACGGTTTCAAATACGAGATGGTGACCTTCAAGTGGCCTCACTGGCTGCGTCAGCAAAAGGAGAAGCAGCGCGAAATCTGGGGCTACAAGATCCTCTTCCTCGACGTGCTCTTCCCACTGTCCCTCGACAAGGTTATCTTTGTCGACGCCGACCAGATTGTGCGCACCGACATGATCAGCCTCGTCAACCATGACCTCGAAGGCAAACCGTACGGTTTCACGCCCATGTGCGACTCCCGCACCGAGATGGAGGGCTTCCGTTTCTGGAAACAGGGCTACTGGGCTAACTACCTCCGTGGCAACCCCTACCACATCTCGGCTCTGTATGTCGTCGACCTCCGCCGCTTCCGCGAGCTCGCGCCGGCGACCGTCTGCGTCAGACGTACCACTCCCTCAGCGCCGACCCCAATAGTCTAGCCAACCTCGACCAGGATCTGCCCAACCACATGCAGTTCCAGATCCCCATACACAGCCTGCCGCAGGAGTGGCTGTGGTGCGAGACGTGGTGCTCCGACGAGAGCCAGAAGGACGCAAAGACTATTGATCTCTGCAACAACCCACAGACCAAGGAGCCCAAGCTCGACCGCGCCCGTCGCCAGGTGCCCGAGTGGAACGTTTACGACAATGAGATCGCTGCCCTCGACCGCAAGCGCAAGGGCCTGCACGCTGAGGCGCTCAAGAAGGAGGAGACCAAGGTCGGCGGCGGAGGTGAAGGCGAGCAGCAGAAGCCAGTCGTTGCCGAGGAGAGGAACACCAAGAGCCGCAACTGGGAGGAGCCACCTGCGGAGAAGACGCATGTGATAGACGAGCTATAGACGTCTTGACGGTGTTGGAGAACTTTTTGTGTAGTTATACAACATAGAGATAGCAAAAGTGAATCGAGTTTCATAGATTTCTTTGATTTGATAGAGCGTAAGACGCTCTCAATGTGCCAACACGTAACATGATATCTGTAGCTAAACGATCTACTGTAAAACGGACCTCTGATAACATCCGAGTTTCAAAGCAATGGACAGTGTCCTTGCGCCCAACACCATCGCAATCCGAATGAATCGGCTCCAAACACGTGCTACTGGCTTTTTGAACGAAGCCCACAAGTCATGATGCATTACAAACAAACGCCCCCAACCTAATGTGAAATGTACTGAAACACCGCCGACACCTCGGGCTCGCCGCTCTCCTGTCGCAGCAGCAAGTCCTGGATCGTCTTCAACCCCTCGTTGATGAAGTGGTTCCACGTGCTCGTGTCGCCGTACAGCATGGCGGGCGATTTGATATACTGCCTGCCATCGGGCTTGCACCGCTTACACTTGAACGTGTCATGCGTGTCGGAATTTGTGCCGGGGCGGTACTGAAAGAGCTCACGCAGGCTGTCGAGCGAAAAGTGACGCTCGACGTCCTCGGCTGAGTCGACGACGCAGCTGGAAAGTGATTGCTTGTGGGACTGACGCTGGAAGATCTTCTCTTCGATCGTGCCGGTGGCGATGAAGCGATAGACGAAGCAGTCCTTCTTCTGGCCGTCGCGCCACACACGAGCAAGAGCTTGCTGATCTGCGGCGGGGTTCCAGTCGGGATCGAATAGAACCAGACGGTTGGCGCCGATGAGGTTCAGCCCGCAGCCACCAGCCTTGGAACTAAGGAGGAAGACAAACTCCTCCCCGTCGGGGTTGTTGAACTTGTCGACCAGCTTCTGACGCTTGTTGACGTTCATAGTACCGTCGAGACGTAGACAGCCGTATGCCCGGGAACGACAAAGCTTCTCGAACAGATCTAGAGTCTGAGTGTAGTTGCTGATGAGCACAATCTTGTCATTCGTGTCCTGGCGAATGCGTGCGAGCATGCGATCGAGAACTCGCATCTTCCCCGAGTACCAAGGCTTGATATCCCTATCTCGGCCGCGCGCTTCTTTGGGAACGTAGTCGTCAGGGTAACAATTCTCTGACCCGGGCAAGTCATCCGCGATGTTGAGCAGATCTGGATGGTTGCAGAGCTTCTTGAGGATGTTGATGGCTTTGAGGGGCTGGCTGCCCTTACCACGGAGAAGCGCCTGAATTTCTGGGCTGGTGAGGAAGTAGTTGTATAGATCGAGCTGGAAGGGTGCGAGATTGCAGAACACGACGTGCTCATACTTGACGGGTAGATACTTGGACAAAATGTCGTTGGTGCGGCGAATGATGAACTTATTGACGATGCCCAAAAGCTCGGACAGGCACTCGTCCCCCTTCTTCCTGTCATTGTCGGACGCGTCGGCGTCGCGGCGCGTAGAATAGGGAGCTCAAAACGTTTACGGAACTCCAGACGAGTGCCGAGCAGATCCGGATTGGCAAAGCTGATCAAGGAGAAGTACTCGGACAAGTCGTTCTGAATGGGTGTTCCGGACAGAATAACTCGCCGCGTGACGTTGAGGTTATTGAGAGCATTGAATGTCTGACTGTCGCCGTTCTTGAGACGATGACCCTCATCACAAAGCATGAGACCGATCTTGGTATGTTTCAACTCCTCGACGTTGAGACGGAGGGTTTCGTAAGACACGATAATGACTGGGCGAGTGACTGATCTGCCACTAGCAATAGCCCACTGGCGCAGTTGACGCGTCAACTCCTCCTTTGATGCTTTTCCGTCGATCGCGAAAGGCGTGATGGCATCGGCGCCCAACCATTTCACCAACTCGTTAGCCCAATTGCGTACCAAACTGGAAGGGCATGCGACGATGGCCTTCTGGATGGTACTCTTTCCAGCATCCGGCGATTGCTTCAGGAGAGTCCAAAGCAGTGTGATGCATTGGAGAGTCTTGCCGAGGCCCATCTCGTCGGCCATGATGCAACCATTGGCCTTCTCCTCGATCATGCCAGTAACGCATCTGTACATGAACTTAACACCCTCGACTTGATGTGGCCTGAGAACCTTGGCCAAGCGCGGATCGATGACTACGGGAACTCGAGGGTGCTCTCCTTCAACTTTCTTTTTGATTCCGAGAATCTCGGCCAAGCTCTTGTGGACAAGAGGCGCGTCAATCTTAGTTTCGCCCTCGACATCCTTCTTGTCCTCCTTCTTCTCGGGTTCTTTGGGCTTGTCGTCTACGGTCGGATCGTAGAGCACAATCGAGAACTCGCCACTGGGGTCGTGCAATGGCTTCGCGATAAAAGTAGCACCGGTGCGAAGGCCAAGGGTGGGCGGGGGTCGATTGGGGTTGTAGGCTCCCGAGTTCTTGTTGATCAGGGGTACCGAGAACGCCTTGCGAAATACTGTTGACTTGTCCTTGGCTTGGAAAACTGGGAACTTGTTCGCATCGCGGTTGGCAAGGGCAAGTCGGTCAGCATTGGTATAGGGTTTGTCCGCGTCGGTCTCGCCATCGGCGCCCTTATAATCAACCCTTCTCTTCTTCCGCGCCGGTCTATCAGTCGAGATAGTTCTTGTTGCTGATCCAGGACATTTGAATGGCCTGTGTAGCTTGTTGAGAGACTGAGGAGTCGAGTATCGCTTTATGGGGATGTTCTCCTTGTTAGCGATCGGGGTGGCGGTGACGTTGACGGTCCTATGGAGGGGTCAGTCACTGGTTTTGTAAGTTAAGAGAAATTGAGACAGATAATACATACATGTTGGGCCACGATTCAAGTTTTCGCAACCTGCGAATGAAGACTACCCAGCAACTCGAGGAATCGTCGCGGAGAACAAGGGAGTGGCGGATGAAGGTGGAGGGGAGAGAATGATTCCTGGTCCTGGTTGTTGACTTGGGGAATTGGGAAACCGCGACTTGACCCGCGTCGCCACTCAAACACGGTGTCACATGCTGTTGCACGTGCGCCAGGCATCAACGCCCAATGAGTGTGTGGCCCTTTAGTGGGTCTTCATTTTTCCGCTCTTTGGCCCCACTTGTATCGCCTCCCAGTTTATCGGTGTTGATTCCTGGCACTGCTTTTGATTGAGGTGAGTTGTGGGGTGCGCTTCAGCGTTGGGTTGCTTACACATGTGAGCGTGCCTTCTATCATGCTAACACTTACCGACTATCAACTATGGATCAGCTAATAGGAGGTGCTACTCTCATCATCACTCTGCATCACGTCTCGAATATCTCCACTGAGACTGGCCAAATACACCTCGCTGAGCCGCACAACGAGAGTGGCTCATGAAGAAGTCGCCGTTTTGCAAGGTTTACCCCAAGTAGGGACAAGTGCAGGAGGTACAGGGGTCCCTCCCTCCCCTGGCATTAAGTGAACTCCAATAGGGACACAGGAGAGCTCGGAGCCACTCGGGCATTTTCCCCGGCTCAAGTCTCAAAACCTCACCAAAAATCGTTCGACGTCGAAGATTAGAACAATCGCACATGACAGTCCCCTCGTCACTCCAACTTTTCCCCCTTTGCATTTGGACGATAATCGGCTCCTCTCTGAACCTAACTGACACTCCAGCCGCGTACCAACCAACCCTCACGCCCATTCAAGATAGCATCACATCTTCACATGCTTGGCCGCGTCTAACGTCGCCCGCAACACATCTAACAGTGGATCCTAACCCTGGGCCCGCGGCAACTTTCCTTCGCTCGGTCTCGGCCTCGACGCAAACAAATGACACCAGCATGTCCTCCTCCCCCTCTCCCGGAACCCCGCTCCTCCGTCCACCTTCTGCTCGCTCCCTCTGGATCGCCGACAACTGGACCTCCATACTCGGCGGCACCGTCCTCACCCACTTCGCCCACTACCAGTACCTCACCCGCGTGCGCACACCGAACCCGAACCCCCTCAAGAATGCCCGGTTCTGGGCTGTAGCCGGCGGCGGATGGATGCTCTCCTACCTCGGCATCATCACCGGAATCGCCATCGCTCAAGCAAAGGTTAACCACTACCGCGATCCTGAAACCCGATCTCTATACAGCGATTCGTGACATTAACACGCTGCTCTCAACAAACATAATCGCACCAAACACCCAACGCCCACCATGTCCGCTGACTTCTGGGCTGGCTACATATCCGGCGCCGTCGGCATCATCATCGGCAACCCCCTTGACCTCCTTAAAGTCCGTCTCCAAGCCCGAACAACCCCCGCCGCCACGAACCCCTCCTCTCCGCTCCCGACCCCCGCTGTGGCCGCGCGCTCTTATCTCCGCCACTTCGAATCCCCCGCCTCTCTTGTATCCGGCTCCGCCGCCCCGATCCTAGGCTATGGCGCCCTCAACGCCCTCCTCTTTGTCTCTTACAACCGCACCGAGACCGCCCTCAACCGCGCCCTCGACGTCCAATCCAGCCTCTGGACTACCTGGCTCGCCGGCGCCGTCGGCGGTCTGGCCACCTGGGTCGTGAGCACCCCCACCGAGCTGATCAAGTGCCGCGCCCAGCTGTCCTCGCCGCCGGCGTCGAGCTGGGCCATCACCAAGGACGTCTGGCGCGCCGAGGGCGTGAAGGGGCTTTACTTCGGGGGTGTGGTGACTGCGTTGCGGGACAGCGTCGGGTACGGGTTTTATTTCTGGTCGTATGAGCTCAGCACTCGATGGATGAGCGTCGGCGGCGACGGCGTCAAGGATACGAATTTGCGAGAGGAAGCCGCCAAGGTGTTGTTGTGCGGAGGCCTCGCGGGAATAGTGACCTGGGCGAGCATCTTCCCGCTCGACGTCATCAAGACTCGTGTGCAAACACAGGCGTTCGAGGCCTCGTCATCGGCGGAAACCTCACCGTTGCTCGGCTCGCAGCAGCAACACCCGCAGAAGCGTGCGAAGCGCGATGCAGGTCGCCAGAAAGGCGTACCACGAGGGTGGCATGAGAGTCTTCTTCAGGGGCCTTACGATCTGCAGCGTGCGAGCTTTTGTTGTCAATGCGGTCCAGTGGGCCGTGTACGAGTGGGTCATGCGTGAGATGGGCGAGAGCCGGAGGCGGCCTGCTGCCGTTGAGCCTGCGGTCCAAATGTTATGAGTGCCATGACTTGAGGACAGCGCGTTTGAACAATGGCCCGCGGATCTGGCGCCTATCGTGTTGGTTGTCAAAGTCTCCGCGTTGTGACCGCGCAAGACCCGCAGTATGGGGAAATGCTGCCGAATACTCCTCGGCAATCCAGGCATTCAATAAATGGATGTGAAAACACCGGTGTATCAAAACAGATGAAAGCGGATGAAGAAAATAGAAATGCCGGATCAAGGGCTACACCTCTAAAAATCACAAGACAACACCAAAAGCCACAACGATCAAGGCACAACACCCAGACCGCAATATGATTTCAACCGGGCCCAGGGCCGCATCCCTCGAAGATCTCAACTGCGTCTTTTGGGAGTCCACCAAACCCTTCCCAAACTCTAGAATCCTGGACCATCCAGCTGGCAAACCTTCAGTGCCAACGCCGACACCTTCCTCGAGCAACTCACACGCTTCCTCGGCACGCAGGCCCCGAACCTAACCCTCCCATCACGCGACCCGACCAACTCCGTTCGTCTCCTGGACTACGCGTGCGCCTACGGCGATGCTCCTGGGTATGCCTCTCACCGAAGACCAACCTTCCTCACAGCATCCTGGCTACGGACGGGTCGCTGGCCGCGGAGGGGGGTTTTGGCGATTTCGATATATGGATGGCGCTGCACCACCTCGACGATAAGAGAGTAATGCTGGGGCATCTTGCGCGGCAGGTGCGGCCTGGGGGTATGCTGTTTGCTGTGGAGACGGTGGCATTGATGGAGGAAGGGGGAAAGGGCGGTAGTGACGGGTTTGCGCATGAGGTTCTAGAGGTTTGTGCTTATCAAAGACGACGAGGTTAGTCGCATCCCAGGGAGCATTGTCGGGGGGGCTGAGGGGCTGGATAGGAGAATGGACATTGCGGCTAGGACTAGTTATGACGCTTCTTAGCCAGGATAATTCACATCATCGTAGGCTATTTTTCCTCATGATCGAAATCCGGACGACATTCCTCCCGAGGACATGATCGCAGTCTCTTAGGTAGAATCGCACAAGCCTTGGGGACATTTCGCGTAATGGGCACGATCGCAGACTCGTCGACTTGTATGCAAAGAAACGATTACCATTGCCCGACTGTCCAGGTAGCCTTCATAGGCATTCATTGGGATTGCCAAGTTATGAAGCATGGCTATGGTTCTCCCTATAGGTCTGAAAGGCAACCTTCTGCAACATTGCTTGTCGAGTAAACGGACGAATCGTCAAACCACATGCCGTCACCATTTCTGTCCAATGTTCACCACCAATCACGTCCCGTAGGCTATGAATGTTGATCTTTCCATCTCGGTGTCAGGCGCCTCGAGACACAGTATCAAAGCGGCTACGGAAGGCAGAATATCCCTCTACGAGAGGAGGGGTCTCATAGGTTTGAAGCTAGCGCAAACCCTGAGGTTCCAATACCTCGACCGAACTATAGAGTTGTTCTTCGTGTTGTCGATGTTTGTCCTTCTGTTTCGTTGTGAACTTTCTTTCCTAGCAAGTGCCAGTGATTCCCTCTGCTCGGCGTACCTTTGTTAGGTTGGGAAAGTGGAATATGTCAGAATATCATGGTAGTGAAAGAAGGAGCGATGTTGGTATTGAGGCATGTCGATTCGACCTGCAGCGCCACTTCAGACCCTTGTCTATACATTAAAATACCATAGCATATGATACTAATAACTCATGATACGGGTAGTAGAGGAGAGTCTGGTTTTTGTACAAAGATGCCGGAGGTGATTGCTCCCCCGAATGACCGGCCTGGACCGTGACAAACGAGGGAATGGAGTAGGTTTTCACCGCACTTTTCATTGCACTAAAGTTGTTTTGCTTTTCAAATAGCCTGTATGATTTGTAAAACGGCAACTATGTAAACTTCCATACGATTTTCCATTACTTTTACATCTCGGCACCTTTTCTCGGAGACTTTTGCCGCACCGGCGCGGCCGGCCCTTCATCGGATTCGACCATCTCGGCAACTTTCTACCATCTCGGAGACTTCCCGTGTCCCACGCCTCGTACCTGACCCTAAATCCGCTGGCTTTCCAAGAGATATAAAACAGGAGGAGGCCTCTATCAACATGGCTTCATCTCTTGAGTCACAGGACACAAGCAACCAAAAGCAGTGTCGGAACAGAACACCCGCATGAAATCCCTCTACAAAATCCTCATCAACGCTCTTCCATCAATTACCTGCGTCCCCCAGATGACATCCAACACCACGGTCCCGATGCTTCACGACGCTCTTATAATCGGTGCCGGCCCTGCCGGCCTCGCCACAGCGACCGCACTCTCCCGCCAACTCTACACCTCGGTCCTCTTCGACTCAGGCCTCTACCGTAACGCCCGCGCGACCAACATGCACAACGTCCTTGGTTTCGACCACGTGCCGCCTGCCGTCTTTCGCGCCAAAGCCAGAGAGGATATCAAGGCGCGGTACGCAGAGAGCGTGACCTTCGCCGACGTCGAGGTCTTGAAGGCTTCCAAAGTTAAGGAGGGTCTGTTCAGGGCCGAGGACGCGGAGGGGAAGTTGTGGTTTGGGAGAAGGCTCGTCTTGGCCACTGGCGTCACCGACATCATACCAGACGATATTCCAGGGTATGGGGACTGTTGGGGACGGGGAATCTTTCACTGCCTCTTCTGCCACGGCTTCGAGGAGCGCGGAGCGGAGAGGGTCGGCGTTTTCGCGTTCGGTATGACGGGGAACCTCAAGATGGCGACACACATCGCACACATGGCCCGTCCCCTCGGAAAACAAGTCACGATCTACACCCACGGAAACTCGTCCCTCGCATCAGAGATCTCCGCCCTGTCCAACAACCCCTTCAGACTCGACGCCCGCAAGATCACAAAGGTACGCATGGCCGGCGGCGGCGAGCACCGCACCAGCGTCACGCTTACATTTGAAGACGGCGAGGAAGTCACGGAGCGGTTCCTCGCTCACGGGCCGTTTACGAGGGTCAACGGCCCTTTCGCGGAGCAGCTGGGACTGGAGATGGCGGAGAATGGGGACATCAAGACGACGCCACCGTTTGGGGAGACGAGCGTCGCCGGGGTTTACGCGGTTGGAGATTGCGGGAATATGATCAAGGCTGTTGCGCCGGCGATGTCGAGCGGTGCGCTTTGTGCGGGTGGGATGGTTGTGCCATTGCAGACGGAGCCGAGGGCTGAGTTGGATGTTGAGTCGATGGAGAAGGTTATTGGGTGATCGCCTCCTTGAAGCAGCGTAAAACACGCACACATCCAGATGAGGCGGTATAATTTCGATTCTTATTTATAGACCCTATTTTTCGATCAAACAGACAAGATACAGATGCCACGGCTTGGTCACGGGTTTGCTTGAACGTCTCACGTCTCTCTTTCGACCCGGACCTCGACAAGGTGCAAGCATTCATGAGCTGAGTTCATGTTTTTCCTTCTCGTCTCTGGATCTCTATGCTTTGCAACGTTGCCGAATAAGGATCTTTAATCTGAATGGACTCTGGCGGCGCTCCTCCCGTGGAGGAGGAGAATCATGTACCATTCTCGTATCCTGTCGGCAATAGACCATGTAACCAACCCAGTTGGCTAAGACCATGATTGAGTCAGTTTTATGAAGGATCACTAACTCATTACGAGTGTATCTTCATTAGTTGCGACTCCAAATTGAGGTGCACTAGTGCCCATGCATCCCCGTCGCGGCACATCCGCCTCCAGGCAGCAGAATTAGTATTCCGCATCTTCTCCTCCTTCACGTCCGGCCACGCCCCTTCCTTCTAACGACGTGCGATCTGGCAAATCATCAAATCTTGAGAAATCAGCTGAGCGCCACATTTCAAGGGTCATTGATGCCCAGTCTCAAGTCGAGTTTGGCCCGGCAGGCAGTTAGGTTGAGTCGTTGAATCGGCCTGATAGTTGATTCGTGGAGGGCCGAACAACCATCCTCAGCCGGACGAATTAGCCCCTTTCGATTTCCCGCGTCTATTTTCCATGTCAATCTAGCGATCCGGCCGGGTGTGCTACTGAGTATGTGCAGGAGCAGTCAGGGGGTTATGCCTTTGAACGGGGAACCCAGTATTGAGCCAGCATCTAGCGCGGCAGAACTAGATCTCGGCCACGCTCGTCGTGGAGTTCTTGGAGAGCAGCCTGGCAAAGAAGATGGCTTCGGTTGTAGAGTCTAGTGCTGCGTAGCTGAGATAATATCTCCGGCATCGTTGCCACCACAAACATTCATAATCTACACACATCACACACTTCGCCGTATTGTTGAGTACAAACCTCTCTTCTATGGGTTTGCACTACTTACGGAAACATAAGAGGAAAGCATAGCGTACCATCAACCACCCACTCAAAAGAGAGGGTTCCGTTTATGAATCCTTGTGCTTGAGCCTTATGACTCTAGTTGGGAGGGGCCAAAAGCCGGAGGTGAGAAATGACAGGTCGGGCAGTCAATCCTTTCTTTCCCCTTCCTTTACACCTGAAGCGGCCTCTCATCACTTAATACCTATTTCCCAGATTCGAACCTCACGGTGACTGTGCTATTGCCATCCAACGCTGTCTTCCATCCCCTGAATAACCAGCTAAAGGCCGCATCTTTCCACACTCGCAGCGACACTATCGAGACCGCCGACAGCACTGTAACAAGATCGCTATCCGCCCACAGCAATGAACTGCTCTGTTGAAGGAGGCACACTTTCAGACAGGGTCCTATTCATATGTCGTTTTTGAAAGTTTGCCTCCCTGCCCGCCACCACGAGACCCGCCCCAACCGCACCCCGTTATTCATGGCCTCCAGTCCACAACATCGGCTCCGAACCTTGTAATCTCCATGGCACAAGAGCTTGAAAGCCCTGAGAACACTGCAAGGTCGACGACCCTCCCATCCAAGGCTGGTTTTTTCGGTGTATCACGCTCCGAGACACTGGCTCCAACGCGGCCGTCTCCTTGAAACGAGTCGGAGAAAGCAAAGAAGCGAGGCACGCCTTCTCATCCGAGACCAGGACTCAATACCTGAAATATGGCAGCTTATCTATTAGAGCTACGCAGCTTCTTTTGGGGTTCCCAGGCAGGGGATAAATGGGAATATAACTAGGTGGATTGTACAACTTGTGCCGTTCTTCATCTTCTCGATATTTAGTTCTCTGGGGCTAGACACTGCGGCATCATCTTCAATACCTGGAGCGGGCCGCCGACAACTCAACAAGACGATACAGAGCCGTCTATACGAGTTCATGATACTGGATCCGCCGCGGCTACCCATCCGATTATAACGCAACTCGACAGTGAGCCTTCTTACATTCAACTGCAGCAATGTCAGCTCAACTCCATGTTACAAAGATTAGGGGTCAACTTTCACCTCGAAGCTATTGCGTCGGAAGCAGACCCCGGAGATAATGCGCGCACATCAGAGAGGGTTCAAAACCGCACTGGTCATGGATGGCAAGAGAGCACAGGGACCGATACAGATAAGAGGTATCATCTCATCGTATTCCCCGCGGTTCATGGGATGAAACGGGCGAGCCGGCTAGGTTGCCCTGGCGTGGGAGCTGTCAAACGCCTCCGTTTCGAAACACTCTTGCCGGTCGTCTTCTTTTAAAAACAGCTTGCATGTGAATAAAGATCATTCGAGTTATCCTAACGTTGCTTTAAGGTTGTCAGAAAAAGAGACAAATCTTCAAGAAGTCCCAGGAACATTGCTAGAACGTTTCAATCAGGGGTTCAACCCCGTCGCCCGCCGCCCATCAACCATTGCGGGAAGTGGAGGGTCGCAACCGACGGGGCCGGTCCAAGGTCGTGCCCGCGGCTAGGCAGACAGACTCTCAAATACCACCTCACCTGAGAGACGGTTCAATCGGATTGACAGCTGAGATCAGGCTCCTCACCTCAGCTTTGGGAGACGAACCACGGGTCGCGATGATGGCCTGGGTTCGCGGCGACAAGGGGAGGAGATTGGAGGAACGTCGTAGCCGCCACATAACCGCTCAATCTGACAAGTCATCATACGCAGGTGAGTGACACAAAGCTGGTGCCGAGTGTGATTTACGAAAGTAACTGCGGCGAATTCTTTCTTCTTTTTGAGGCATTCTCCAGCTGGCGACCCGGCGCGTGAGCTGAGATGGTGTAAGTGGAATTTATACGCTGTGATTTCGAGGTGATAGACAGAGGAGTGGGATTTCCGCACTCAACAATGACAGCCTGTCCCGTTGGGCCTTAACATCGGTGTCGATAGGCTATTCGCCGCCTCTGAGGTTTTATCTGCCAACAGTCCAGCTGAGCGCGAGGCACCTTGCAGAATACCGCGTCTTAGTGAGTCCCTATTGAACTTGAGACAACAATGTCGCTCGCAAAACAGGAGAAAAGGGCGGAAATGTTTCGAGATGGTGCGAAAATCGCTGACTTGGAGTCATAACGGCTGTCAGCGATGCAGCGGAATGGCGTTGGTAATTTACAGTGTCTCGACCGCTCGACCGAGAAACAAGCTGCCATACCCCAGCACGTCAGCAGTCCGTCTCGATTTGAACATTGGACAAATGAGTAACGAGTCAGCATTGGATGGCGGCTTTCTAAATCCGGCGACTGGATATTTTAGTGAGCTTGACTTACTTAGACATACGTGACTTGGTAATCCGTTGGTGGCAGACCACGTTTGGATTGTGCTTTTTGCTGTTTAACCGCCGAATCGATCGCGGGCATGTCTCATGCGAGTCGTCGGTCGCTTTGGTCATTGACCAAGCAGGAACAGCTCACATAAGCTTTATTCCTGATTAGATCACATCGCCGAACTGACAGCCTTTCTCGGAACATGTGTCTGGCCCGCTTTGCTGTCTTCTGGAGCGAAAGTGCAACGAAGAAATCGTTCATATGCTAGCAGCCTTCTTCAGAAGTATTCAATCGGAGATTTGAAGATGTAGAAGTATTATTTGAAGCGGCAGTGGAGAATCGATGTCTTCTCTGCCTGTCAGACCAAGCCTATAACCAAGACTTGGTCTTGTGGGATATATCCTCCGCCACGACAGGGCTCAGAACTCCGTGTCCATAATCAGGCAATCTGCATTTCAGACTGAACCGTAATGAATTTTGTTGCGCCTCCAGTGTTTCATGTCCCAATCAGTTGCACAATAACCTTACGCCGTGCTTGTTTTTCTGTGACCAATTCCACCCAAACATCCTTCAGTCATGCAAAAATAGCTCCTCGGATCTCGTGGTCATTGACCGATGGATGCGGGGGCTTGCGTATTCCGTCATGGGCGAAACCAGAATACTCGGGTTGTAGACGGTAGCGCTCATCATACTAGTATGTGGATCGTCCTGGCCGGTTGTCCATCCCAGAGATTCCCTGGTGCCATGGTTGAACTGCTGTGAAGGTTTTTGTGATATAGCTTCCGTAGCCTCTGTGATGGTATCATATGTCGCGGATGTGAGGAGATCTCCTGCCAGCGGAGTGGTCTGTTGGCGCTCACCCTGGTACCACCACTGGTTCTCGAAACCATTGTCGACAGTCATCATTGCTGCAGAGAGAGCTTCCAGCTCTCGCCTCCGTCCTGGGTCATCGCTGTCCTTGGCAACCGGCGGGGTACCCGTCAAAGAGACTTCACGAAATTTCATGGACACCTCGGAAGAGTAATCGTCTAGTTCGGAGCCATCCGGCATGCCGAGCTCGCCTGGCCATGATGATGCTGACCAAGGCAGCTCGTCTTCTCCAAGCCGGAAGCGTGAAGGCACTTCGGGCAGTGCTTTCCAGTAATCCGGCGCGTCCTGGACACGTGATCTCTGCCTCGGCAGGGCTGAGCTCCCAAGAGCATCCGCTTCAGCATCCCAGGGACTGTCGTTCCATGGCGGAGGGGCAGAGCTGCCTCTCTCGTGTGATGGGCTCGACCGACTCTCCTGCCTAGACTGTCTGCTGGGCTCGTACTGTGGTGGTGTCGGTTGGGTCTGGGGTTGATAGTACTCTTGGATGGGCGATGAAGATTGTGCTGGTGGATAGGCTTGGTATGTGGGTTCTGTCAAATAGTTTGTATTCGGCGGCGGGACCTGTCTAGGGAAATGCTGAGCCCGATCGCGGAAGCCACGAGAGACATAGGTAACGGAGTGCTGGTTGGGAGCATGTTTGGGTAAAAATGATACCCCAAACTCGAAATGAACAAAGATTTGAGGCCGGCGGCTCGAGTTTGGCGCCATATCGTGATGCAACAGAGACGGAACAGGTTCTGTCCTCCAGAGTGCGCTCATGACGAAAGGGGGGACGTCCGTGGTTGATATGAGGGATGGGAGGCGGACGAAGAGTGGGTGCCATAGACTCAACGGCGGTCTGAGCTAGCGCAGGATAAGGACAAAGCGGACATGCAGTCGGATGAATGGTAAGGTAATGCCAGTATAGTGTGGTGCCAGTATCCGTACGTACGGGGCCGAACCTTGGGCTTGGATGGACGCTAATGTCAAAGGTATGTGTGACGTGTTGAATGACGGGCAACCAGTCGCCCAAGTGAGACTCTGGATAGGTCGTGTCTGGTGATGGGGAAGTGTTAGATCAGACGTTGCTGCGGTTCATCCCTCCGATGTAAGTGTTTTCTTAAGTACACCCTAGAGAAAGATCAAGGAGAGAGCTGCCCAGGCTGGAATGCGGATGCTATGAGCGTGTCAAGCCTGAGCGGACGAGAGGTAGCTCCAAAAAGGAATGAATTCGAAGGAGGAGGAGGAGGAGGAGGAGGGGAGGTTTGTGGCGGAACAAGCAAGACACCGCCTGGCAAGGTTCTAATCACGACTCAGGAGGAGGAACGCGACAAGCAGAGCCGGCGCAGGGTGTCCGAGGGGAGGGGCAAGGGTGCTAGAAGGGGCCCGGGGAGACAAGGATTGGTCGCGTCAGGTCTTGAGATGAGGCGGGACTGGCTTGGGAAGAGGAGGCGTGGGAGACAGGAAGAGGTGTGAGGCGAGGCCGAGACTGTGGAGGGCGGCTGAGGCAGCAGAATAAAAACCCGTGTGAGTGACCCGTATCTGTGGGTAATGGCAAATCGCAAGGTAAGATCAGGTAGTTTGATGCACAGCACGTCCCATATGCCGGGAGCAGAGCAGACAGAGCAGGGCAAGGACTGCAATGCAAAGTACAGCCCCTCGGCGCCTCGCTTGTCTGGAAATAATAGCGGCTTCAGATGGAATGCCGTAGGCGAAGCAAGGGAAGAGGCCCAGCAGAGCTAAACTAATTCCTCCCCTCTCGTTGGGTAGAAGTTAAGAGGAATGACGATGCCTCGGGTTGCGGGAGTGGTCGAGATGGGCAGTTCAAGACGGGATGGAGCCCAAATACGGCCAGAGGATCATGCCAAGATCGAGGGCGAAGGCGAAGAACACGGAGCGTGAGGTTGAGAAGGTCGCGATGGCGGGCTTGCAGCATTGGCGTTGTGTTATTGTGTTGTTGGCGTTTGTCGAGGGCAGGGCAAACAAGGTGAAGAGATGTGCGCGGTGGGATGTGACGGAAATGGCCCGGCGGATTTCCCTTCTCGAATTGGAGACAGCGAGCCAACTGTCGGCTCGCGAGAATGAAATGAGCGGGCAGCAACGGACTACAGACTGCATCTGCACAGCAACTTGGAAAGAAAAAGGCGGAATGGCGAGGGAGGCTTGGCCCAACTTGGGATGTTGGAAGGATGAGAAACCCTGGCGGCCGATGGCTGTAGTCTAAGTCGAGGGGAGATGAAAAAAAAGGTACGTATCTTTTCCTTCCTTGACTGGCGACCGAGTTGACCACCTATCCGCCGACGTTTCCCATGCACCTTTTCTCGACCAATGCATGGGAACAGCATGAAAGACTGCGAATTACAACATGCGCTCCATGCCCCCTCATTCCCCCATGTTAGACTGGTGGACTTCCGTTGCGGCGTTCCAGCGCTGACTGAGGAAAATGTCACTGTTGCAGTGTTGCAGTGTTGCAGTATCCGATATTCTTCGGAATATTGGAGGGGGCCCGCGGGAGAGTCGAGACAGGGTACAGGCCCGGGCCTCAAAACACCCTAGAACACACCCCTTGAATCTCTAGACCATTGGCCACTGGGATGCAACCATGCCTAGTACAGACCTCATCTGAGAGCGTTCGATGGCGACGGCCCTTTTACACAACCGCACATCTCTCACCAGTCCCTGGTGAATTGTATGCGTATGGCAGCTATTGGGATGGGATTGCCGTGCTACAAGCTCATACACCACGAGCTAGCCGCCTCTTGCAATTCGTGCTCACTCATCTCGCCACTCGCCAATACGAGAGTCAAGGGCAAAACAAAACAACCTGTTGAGGTTCAGATGCTGTAAAGAACAAGGGTGGAACCACACGAGACGATACGACAAGACCAACGTGGTAATAGTACTCATATCACTTCACCTCGGCTCGGCTGCCGTGGCCAGTCCTAGCTGGTGATTTACAGTTGATCTCACCTTGTCGCCTCGACAGTATCTCGTTGCATGAGACCTGTGATGATCCGCGTGTTTCGACACGACGTGCGCCGCACCACTAAAGATGAATGAGGCAAGAACAGGTTGTGTCCGGCTGATTTGGTCCGACTTGTTCGGGCGTCCCGATGGTTACATTTCGCCTCCCCGAACTCCCCGTTTTCAATCGTACCAAGGATGTCCGTTCAAGTCCGCAGATCAGTCCCAACACCTTCCAATCAATGGAGTCGTATCTCTCATCCCCAACCAGAAGCATGGACATGATTGGCAGACTAATGACAATCGTCTCCGGAGACTAAACCAAAACCCCATCTGTGGCTGCGTGGAACTGCATCTGGTTCACGGCACGACGGTTCATCGATCAGGCAGCCAAATAAAAGCCTGTGCCTGCCACTCTCTGTAATGCACAAGCTCTCTCGTAGAAATACCTCAACTGCAGCCAAGGTGCTTAAGCACCGCAACACTTTATTGCCGAGGTCCCTCAATACTAGTGGGCAACCTTTTCTTTGCCTGGGGAGAGAACACCGTCAGATTGCGTAGATGCTGTCAGCGCACCCTGGGATCCCTAGGGTGGACCTGGGCAAGGGGGCACATGATGGAACCTTCGAATCCGACTTCCATGAGTGGACCGCCGGCCAGCACCCAAGCAACCGAATCACCCAAGACACACTGCACGGCATTTATAGCCCTACCTCGCTGTTTTGATCATCGCTATTTCGAAATGGCGGCAGAGGGCCTACGGGATACAGCGCCTTATTTCTGAATCCCCTCCGGCAGGGTGCCGGTGCAAAGGGTGTGAATTGAAGTCCAATTACAGAACAAGCGGCCCTCTTCCTAGCGGCATGGTTGGATTGAGTTCGGAGGGGGTTGGTTGTTGGGAGTGACTTCTAGTCGAATGCCGGCGTCTGTCACGTTGCGAATTGTCCGAATGCACCCGTCACTTCATCGCCCTGCCTTATGTAAAGGTGGTGGCCTCTCACAGCTCGAAGCCACACATGGTAGTCCCACGCTACGACACTCGCCACGTTCCACACTGGGGCAAAAGTGGCTTGTGCTTCTCTATGTTCTATTTTTATCCCCTTCCCAGTCTGGCCGGCACCAGCTTCTCTCTAGCGACGACTCCACACCCCTCCGCCTCGACCTTCCATTTCCTCTGGTTCTCAACATCACTCCCATTCCCTTCTCGGCATCGTGCCTTTTTCTGCTTTCTAAACTCGGTTCTCGGACGCCTGTACCCTTGGGTTGCATTAACGGTTTCCAGTTCCTCGATGCCTCTAAGCGCGGCGTACAAGCGCGACTCCGTCGGGCAGACGTCGCCAGCTTGGCCGGTTAAGGACCCATGACGAGGGAGCCATACGAGCACCGCCTCGCCGCTCCTCTATTGCGAGGCTGTCATCTCGCCTCTCGCTTCTCGACGAAGTTTACAAGTATTCATCCCGGTTAGACGCCATTTGTGGCTACACAGGCCATCGCTCATCGTCCAACGCCTTGATAATACCACCGCCCAGCACTCAACCGGCATCGCCACGATCTTGACTTGTGATCGGTTCTAACGATTAGCCGTGAGCCGAGCTCACTGGCTTCAGCACAGCCGTGCATAGAGAGCCTCTCTTTTGGTTTCTCTGCCCGTAGCTCCTCCAAAGCACACCTTCGCTCTCCCGGCCCCAACCCACACTGCACGGACGGTCAAACTCGAGCGTTTTTTGTCCCCGGGCCAGCGTCATGGTGCAGCTACGCCTCCTACGCCTCGTTTGAGCTTTGAGACTAGTCCCGATGGTAGTTGGCGACCTTCAAAAGGCTGTTCATATCAAGTCTGGACAGATGGTAGCTTGCCAAGCCACCTCAGCCCTGCTCCGGGACAAAGGCTACCAGCATTGCCAGTGTTGAGGCCAGAGTCATATATTCAAACTGCTGAGGATCTCGCAACAGCCCTTTTGCTCCTTCTGGACGTTCGGAATGTGTTCGTTGTCCACTACAGAATGCTAACAACACCCTACAACACATCCAAGAACTAGTGCAAGGGGACGGCGCAGCCAAACCAAACATATGGAGCAAACAAACGCGCAAACCCCCTCAAAAATGTCACACAACAGCTACACAGCATCATGTCCCTTGCTTCCCTTCCGGCCCCCCTCACCTCCCGCCTCACCGACATCCCCTTCCCAGAACCGGTCCAGCCCGCGATCCCGCCCGCGCACCACACCAACCAAATCGAACGGATCAACCACCGTCACCCAAAACGGCCGCGGGTCCTTCCAGCCGGGCCCGTCCGCTTCTGTGACCCCGTCTTTGGCGAGGTACACCGTATACTTCTCCGGCAAATACCTCCGCGGATGCCTGATGTTGAACATGAAGACATTTACCAGCATCAGACACGCTTCGAACACGTAGAAGAACCACTCGTACCGGATAGCCGGCGGGATCCCCGCAGCATCCACATTCGATCCCCAGCGCATCTCCGCGACGCCAAAGTACTCAACGATCCGGAATGTCGTCCGGGCGGAGATCAACGCGACGCTGACGTACAGCGTGACAAGCGGCCCCTTCACCCCGCGCCGGCACGCCACGCCGGCACGCGCGCAGCGTCGCTGGAAAATGACGGCTAGGACGACGAAGCACGCTATGACGAAGATCTGGAGCAGCAGGCTCGCTTTGACGAGCGCGTGGCCCGTTGACATCTCCCGGGGCGACAGGGACTGGTTCGCGCTGTAGCTCGCCCCCCACCCGTTGAGGGCCTCGACGATACTGGAAAGGAAGGCGAAGGTGCTCAGCACGCGGCCCGGGTGGAGAGGGGAACAGTAGGGGACGTAGTAGAGGACGCGGCCGAGGATATGGTAGTTTGCCAGCTCGAGGAGGGGTATGTTGTACGGCATGCACCGGTAAGTTGATGACCTTTCTCCTGGGAGTGTTTGGGGAACGCAGGGTGTGATGCGAGGTTACTTACGGAGCTGCATACACCAAACAAACGGCCGCGATAAAGATATCCAGGTCATCGTAGTGCCACGCGCCATACACCCTCACGGCGAAGCCCGCCGTGAAGAGCAGGCAGCAGAAGGAGAAGAGGCCGGTGACCTTGAAAAACTTGTAATGGCTGTTGACGCATTTTCCATTAGCAACACTCTCACTCGGTTGCAGGTCGAGACCGACTCATCAATATGGTGTTCATGCCGAGGTGAGACTGGGTCCACGATCGGGACTTACTAGCATTGCCAAAAATGCAACATCCCAGAGGCGGCAAACGCTACCACGAAGAAGATAGGTGCTCCCTTGTTGGGTGCGTAGAAGAAGTAGCTCCCGTCGACTGCGTCTAGTTAGAGGGTGTTTTCCCTGGTAAACCTGGTTCGGAACTCTATTACCGTAGTTGCCGTCCGCCATTTTCTTCGCCGGTAATCAAGTCCTTCTCCGCTGGTGCCAGTAGTTCGTATAGCTTCCAGATGTTCTCCTTGACGAGGCTGGGCAACATACGAGAGCGAGTAGCGCAGATACAATCTCAAGTGCAGACTTGCGAATCCGGCCCCGGAGCCGTAGAAAAAAAGACGAGAGCTTCCCAAGATATATGCACCATAAAACCCGTACCGTTCCTAACGTTGAGGCTTCCCTTCGAGGAGATCTACCACGGCAACCTCGTCCCATGCTCCGCAAAAATGCCCGACCGATCCTGAACCCGACGAATACGCAAGACTAGCCTCATGAGGCGCCCTTCCCCCTTTCATCGACCAATCGCGCCCTTGGCTCGAATACGACGGCTTGCTAGAGATGACCCGACTGACGAAGTGACGTTCCATCTTGATTCGTCCCAGCGCTTGCAATCTTGAGAAATCCGGCCAATGACCGTGGGGATTTACCTCATGCCTCGCAATTGAAGTCAAACACAGCCCAAGTGGCAGCACTACGCCGATGTGTGGCTTTCTTCGTATCTCGCATCGATCTGAATTTCTCCACAACCGAATCATGGCGAGGCAGTGGGCTGCTTTGTAGCCGTAACTGACCGATATCTGGCAGCGCTGTCGCTGTCGTCGTCGTCGTCGTCGTCGTCGTCGTCATGTCCGCCTTATCTCAGTGAGCGCACTGCACACTGTCTGCGATGATGACCTGTGAAAAAACGCACAACTCTCTGGGATGGGTTTCTGATACCTCCGAGACGTACGACTGCTTACGTCCTCCAGATTACGACTGCACAAAGTCACAGAGTAAAAGCAAGACATTGACTGTCCTTTAAATCGTGAAGTGAATTCATCCCTGAATAGTACCTGATGGATCAGACTACTGACTAAATGCCTCGTAATGCCAGGGTAGAAAAGTGTCAAAACGCCCGCCCAAACGCTCCCATATATGTACACAACAGAAGAAAACAACACAACGTCGACCAAGATTCTGTCGGGTATGGGCTGTCAATTTCCCTGAATGGAGTCCGATGTCTCCCGTGATGCCCAAGGCCCGCCTGCGCGTCGCCTCGCTTGTTCACCAAAAAGAAAAAGAAAGAAAAAACGCCCTTTGTTTTCCATCCTAGATGCAGTTCCTGGCGGCAAAACGTATAGTGGTCATACATGAACTCATTACAAAACATCGCCTCGTTGTCGTCAGTCAACCTCCCACCCGCGGCCCGTTCCGTTCGCGTTGTCGGTGGCTGCATCACTTTCGCCGTCATCGGCGCCAATGACGCTACTCGCGCGTGACGACTCAACCTGACTGAGGTAAAAGTCGTCATTCTCACCCCAGCTATCGTACTCGTCATCTGAGTAGTCCCATTGCACGGGGATGGTCTCTCCGCCCTCGCCGAAACCGAACATCATGCCGCGCCATTGCCCGGCAGCAATCTTAGCGGCCACCTGAAGCATCAGGGCAATGAGATGAGTCGGCGGACCCAGAAGAACCTCGCAAGTTTTAGACACGATAGCCATGGGAATCCTGCGAACAAGTTCCAAGCGACTGCGCAGAGGATGGTGCCTGGCTTGGGCGTTGGTAGGACCAAACAGAGTGGCCGCCGTGGGCAAAGGCGAAAGGGCTCTGTGGCCGACAGAAATGCCGCTCGTTGTTGACCGATGGCGGATGTATGGGCGACGTGCGACGGCTGATGCGGCAGCTTCATCCTCCGAGAGGGCAACCTTGTCGGGCTGTTCCACCGCCTCGGAGGCCATGTCTGGTGCGGTGGCAGCGCTTTCCTGCGAGCTGTCGTCGGTAAGAGACGAAGTCGCATCCCACGTACGTCGGGTCTCTGGGGTAACGGTCAAATCCGAGATGTCGCGGTAGTGGCAGGGCTTCTTGGGAATCAAGATGTTGTCATGAGGATATGGGAACCTTGTGGGAGAGACATCTGAGGCAGGAGATCGCGGAACCGGCGTGACTGGTGAGTGCCACGACCGAGAGCTATGAAACGAATCTGTAGATCCTGTCGGTGACGCCGCATCGTCGAGGATTGGAGTCGATCTCATAGCTGACTTGGACGGCGGCGAGGTGACCACCGTCAATTGAGGAGGGACGAGGGCCCGGCCGGCCCTGAAACCGCGAAGCTTTTTGCGTCTACTACCCACGACTCCGCTGCCCTCGAGAACTGGCTCTTCATCCGTCCCCGAGTGTGTTTCGTTACGAGACCCAGTCTCGCTGACGTTGCCCGCGTCGGTTTGAGATGCCTCAAGAACAGTTGAAGGCTCGTCAGTGGCCGGTGTAGGCACTGGTGCCGCAGCAGCCATCTTGTGCTCATAATTCCGAATTACGTCGTAGATGTTTGTGGGTGTCGGTGTGCTAGCACCAGTTGACAAGGGCGACTTGGGGGAACATTCTACAGTAATGAGCTGCTCCTTGGTGTCATTCTGCGGGTCACAAGGTTCTGCTGGTCGGCCAGAAACCACAGTGATTTTCGTATGAACATCTGATCTGCTGTCTTTCGAGAGAGCTGGCGATGTCGAGACTTTGAGAGCCTCATGAGACGCTTCGGGGGTCTGAGTTTCCTCTTGGTGACCAAACGACTCTGTCGTAGGCGCTGAAACATGAGTTGACGTTTTGGTCTCGGGCTTTAAAAACAGAGTATTTGTTGTCGCCACAGTTTTGGCGTTGTCCAGCTCATCCACGTCATGCTGTGTTTCCTGGATAGCCAGAGGGTTTGGCTGGCTCTCAATGCGACTGAGAGAGTTTTCATCGGACTCATCATCCTTGATCGCCACCTCCTCGGCGATTGCGTCTTCAGGTGTCGAAGCAACCTGGTTCTCCTCAACCACAGTCGTTTCTTTGCGGGCCACACCGGCAGTGCTGTCCTTCTGTTCAGCTGCCACTTGAGGAACTGTCTCAATGTCATGAGCAATGTTCTCCTCTACCACCTGTTCAGTCTCCACCTTCACCCCCGTCCGAGGGGTGATTGCCTCGGTTGTAGCATTTGGCCCATCCTCCTCTGACTCGGCCGGTTTCGATATCTCTGCGCTAGGCTCTCGCGATCGGGAGCTTGACTGAAAGTCGTTACTGATGACCGATAGGCGACGGCCACGGAGTGACGTTGTCGAGGCTCTCCTGCCAGTGTTGGGTGTCAGAGCTCTCGGGGTCGGCGACGCCTCAACCTCGTGAGCTGGTGTTGATAAAACAGGCAGGGCTCGCTTGACGGGAGGTGTCCATGGTCGCTTCTTTACGGGCGTTTTCGGCTTCTCGGGGAGAACGATGGTGAATGATCGCTCGAAGGGGCATTCTGTCTTCTCAAACTGGAGGATCTGAGCCCAAACTCCCTTCAGTGACACGGCAAGCTCCTGCTCGTCGGGGTTGGTAACAGGGATCTCTATCCTCCAGTAATTGGGTCGACGAATCTGCAGGACGAACTTGCTCGAGTCTTCTGCTAGGGCCCAGCATTGACTTTTGGGTAACATTGGCTGGAGGGCGGAACCGCAGTTTAGGAAGGCCACGGAGCCTGTGCGATATATTCGAAAAGGGCCTAAGTACGCGGGATCAAATCAACGGCGTGCTTGCAAAGTAGGACCACCGGGCTTACCGATTGCAATGGTCCTTTCCAGCTGAGAGTAAGCGGACAAGGAGCCAGGCTCGTCGGCGGGACCGCGACCTGGGCTCCGGGCTCGCCCTCTAGACGCTGCAGCGAAAGCCACGATCTTGACATTGGGATGGTTGTAGAGTGTCTCGATGAGGCCGCCGACCGAGGAAGAGGGACGAGACATCTGTGTCGGTATCGGGGCAGTCGCGACGCGGCGAGGAGCCGGATAGATGGGACGGAGGGACTCCATCGTGGTGTCCTTGCGAGGCGAAGCGGAGGGATGTCGGCCTAGGCGGGCAGTGTCGTCGCGTAGGCGCGGGAGCTGTTAGCTGATGGTTGAGGATTGTGAGCCGGACTTGGGTCAAGTCGAGGCCGAGATCGAGTGCATTGCAGGCTCAGGATGGAGACAGTTTCGTCGTGGCGGAGTATGATGCTTTCAATTTCCGTTGCGTTCGTCGGCGCGCCCGCCTTCGTCTAAGGAGTAATGCAGATAGGAGGGAGCAAAGACAGATAGAGATGTGCAGCAAGGGGTGGATTATGGACGGGAGGAATCCGATGGACAAACGGGTTCAGCGGCGCGGACGTAGATGTGATGGGCGTGGACCCCCCCCTTTTGAGCCGAGCGAATATCGGTAAAAAAAAATGTCTTGCTCAGTCTCAGTACCCTTCAGATGAAGAAGAAACACCTTGTTTCACACAAGACAGCAAGAGAAAGTGAGAAGGAAATCGAAAGAGGGTTGCCCGAAGAAGCGAAAGGTGAGCAACCAGAAAAAAAGGTTTCTGATAATTGAATGTGAGAGAGCGCGGGCGGTTGGGGGCACAGGAAAGAGAACGCAAGGTCATGCCGGGATGTAGAAAAAGAAGCTTGGACGGATTTGCTCATGGTTCGACCAGGGGTTAACGATTGGCACGGCTCATTGGGGACTCGTTCGAGGAAACACGCGCCGACTAGGGTGTTTCTTGGGATTTCTGACGCTGCTGGTTTCCTGTCCTTCGCGTCGCCGTTTGATAGCGATGGACCCCCGCGCCCCCTCCCCCTTCCCGAGTCTCCCCCATGTCCCTCCACGCTCCCTTTCGACGTTTGCTTTATGTCGATTCATCCATTCACTATTCGGTCACTCACTTACACAGCACAGCAGCACCTGACATCAGACCCTATTTGGTTCGGGTTGGCCTTACATTGCTATTTGGTAATTACAGGAGAGACGGACACTCCATTCCAGCATTGCGGGAACTCAAGACATACTCACCTTGCCGACTTTCACATGCTCTGTCTCCTTCTCGAGAACCCCTACCTGAAGCTGACCTCTTCTCATCACCACAATCCATCGCTGTTGTTATTGCTCCGCTATGATCTCTTGCTCCCCCCCCCCCCCCTTAT
>JAIMZG010001599.1:0-12712 GCA_020466075.1 Colletotrichum coccodes
AAAAAAAAAAAGGACAGGAGCAGTTCGTTCCTCGCGTGAGGTTGCAGAGTGCAAAAAACTCCGATACGGCCAATCAATCAAGCGCTGGACGCTTTAGGCCTCTCCACCCTTCGCTTTCGGACGGTCGAACAAGCCGTCGTGCTTCTCTGCAGCCTTCTCGTCTTTCGTCGTATGCCTTTTCTTTTGTGGATTGCAGCCTAACACTTGCTGGAGGAACGATGTCGATCAATTCCACGGCAGCCGCCGTGAACCTGTCGAATGGGTTGCAGCCGGAAGGAGTGCGCAATGACTGAGTCGAGTCGAGTCGAGATGATGGCTGTTGAGGAATGACGCTGATGATCGAGTCCCAGCGGTGGTGGATTCGGGCGATGCCTAGAGTTGAGGCCCCAATAAACAAGCAACACCAAGCAACGATTTGAAGAATGCGAGAGAAACGCAAAGATGCAGGTTTACGACCGCGACTGGAAAAAAGGGAATCGAGCCTCTTAAACCAATCATCCCACCCATCTCCTCATCGTCCCATGCCCATCACAATGAATAGGAATTAAATCAGTCAATCCTTCCGGCCACCTCACCCCGCTTCTTCGCTTCTCAGCTTATGGTCTCGGAAGCGCGAAAGCTAACACATGCAACTGCAAGCCTCCTCCTCTTCCGTATCCGTAACTCCACGAGCTGAGCCCTAGCCTCGCAGCTTGCTCGCAGCTCTCGCCCAACTACGGATATAGGCCCCATGAGCCGGACGGGTTCGAACCACTGCTTTTTGGACTGCCTCGGACTGCCTGCTTGTTTGCTAGCGGATGTGCGCTGTCAGGAACACTCACTCCCACTCTCACCCGCACACAACCCCGGCCAACCTCGTCTTCCTTCGCCCCAATTAGACTCGGCTTCATGCAAGCCGTAAGCCCATCGTCAGCAGGCTGGCGGTCTAGTTACTTTCTTAGATGAGTGAGACCAAAACTCGTCCCAAAATCCCCAGTCCAAAGGATATTCTGGGCACACGGGAATCTAGCTGCCTAGCAGCTTACTATGGAGATTCCAGCACGAACCAGATGCCAGGCTACCGCCTGTGAGAGGGGGGGGGCCAACCAGCTCGGCTTGCCAAGGAACTCGGCCCCCAAAAACTCAAGAGGCTTTTCTCATTCGGCATCCAACACAGCCATCGCCATCCACCACCAGTTTCTCTGTGAGTCAACCCCGCTCTTCCTGCGCCTTCAGCCCCAGGATGGACCTCCTCCGTCCTCCCTTGAGACCACACCAGATCACCGCCATTTCCAACTTTATGCCCAGCCGAGATCTGGTCCACAAACTCTCTTGCCATCGCCGACGGGGAACATCCCCCCACTTGTTCGCAACGCCAGTCTGTACGCTGCATTTCTCACTCACATGTGTGCAACGTCACAGCGCGGGGTAGCGTATCTGGAGAATCGCTCAACTGCGGCGACGGGAAGTCTCCATGACAAAAAGCTTTGCCCTTTACATTTCAGGCGTTTCCGGTAGAGAGGCAACTGTGCTGCTGGCGAGCCTGCTGCTTTGGGCAAAGCTGACACGCACCATACCACCTTGGCCTCCCTTAGCGCCGCATCGTCAGCCGGGCCAGGGAGATCATAGGGCTGTGCTGCTGGGCGTCAGGGTTCTCATTCTCTGGGATCACAGTTCGTGTCTGCATCACTCCGAACGGGACAGACAACGGCCCCCTCTCCGTCTTTTTCGGTCCGTTCAATGTCATGCTTCTTGACAACCGTCGTGACCAGCGACCGGCTCGCCCACGACATCAGACCCGAGCATTTATGCGTGCTGCTAGCATTACTTATCCGGCCTTTGAACTGGTCACCTGCTACCAGGCCGTGTCTTTGACCACCAGCACTTCGGACGGTGTCGTCAATAATCTCAATTCTAAAGCACTAGAAGCCGGGAAGCTTCCTTGTCGATACCTGTCCTTCTCCATTGGGAAGCAGGTGAAACTCGGGTCTAAGCCATCAAAACTCCACATGTCACGCCCGAACCTCCGACAGGCGTCAGCCATCATGCTGTTCATAGTAGAAACCTCGGCCTCTCCCTTCATTACTAACATCATGACCCAAATCAGACCACGGCGTACGCCGATACATAGCTCACGCTCGAATCACTCGGGCCCTTCACCAAATCACTGCGCTGGTACTGGATGAATTTGAAGCGGTACTGGTCGCCCAGCTCCTCGAGAGCCGCCATCGTGACGCCGATCGGGTGCCGGCCGCAAACCGTGTTCTTGGTCTGCTTGAGGTTGTCGTAGAAACTGCTGTGTTTGCCCGTCTTGATGGCGTCGATGGCCAGGTCATCTACCAGCTTCACAGTCTCGTGGACAGGCGGTCCCGCAGGTGCCCTTCCGCCGTCAGTGAGCCTTTGCAGGCTGTTGAGCGTACCGTCCGGGCAATAGACCATGTAGTCGAAATGTCTGCCCCAGTGGCAAAAGTCCGAGCTGACCACGAAGACGTTCTCTGGGTCCTTGAGGTATGGCGCAAGCCACTTGCCAACCGCCTTCTCCTCCGCCTTGTTATTGTCGCCGACGAGGATCGGAACGAGCGTCGGGAACTTCTCGGGCGAGCCGAACGTCTGCTGCAGCCGCTTGAACAGGTACGGCAGGTGCATCTCCAGGGAGTGCTCCATGTCCTCCTTGCGTACCGGCATGTCGTCCACGCCCTCCTGCTGGCGGATCTCGTCCGTGATCTCCCCATCGACGCGGAGTTCGCCCCACGGCGTGTCATAGTTTTTGTACGTCGTGACGGCGCATCCCCGCAGGTAGTACGTGTGCGACGGCCCGAGAAGGAAGATTCGTTTGGCCTTGCTCAGGTCGAGGGCCTTGTAGGCCCAGGCTGCGGTGGCGCCGGAGTAGGTGTAGCCTGCGTGCCTGTGAACGGGGCGCAAACGTCGGTCAGCGATCTCGGCAGCTTTAGTAGAGACAAGCAGGAGAAAAGGGATAATAAGTGAAACGGATGGAAAGGTTCTTACGGCGCGATGATGACCCTGCGCCCGGGACGGGCAGATCATTGCCATCGATCTGGTCGGGGACGTTGGCGAGGAAGCCATCGAGCTGGTCGGAGAGCTTCTTTGCGTCGCCGAGGTACCACTCGCCCTGCTTACCCAGTCGGCGGGTGTCTCTGGGCGCCATACTTTCGTGTACGATGCAAGAAAGAAGCTGTCCAATACGAAATTCGAACCACACAGAACAAGTCGCGGGGAGGGGCAGGATCACAGAGAGAAGTTCGGATACGGTTGGAGCTTGGAATGATTGAGTGAGCTGATTGCCCCGCACAGTGACGGGAAGCTCGCAGCGTTTAATGATAGGGCGATGACGAAGACGCGGGGTGAGCTCCTGTCCATCCCAGTGGGGTGGGGTTGCGCGATGGGGCCGGCTGAGTAGCCCGGCCGCCCCGCGACTGCCGGCTTTAGCGCCGTATCGTCCTGGCGGCTAAGTCCATGTTTTTAATCTCGAGACGAACCTTACGCATGCCGCGCCGAAGAGGTTACGTTCTGGAAAGAAACCTCGTTCTACTCGTCTTTCCAACCATTCCGTTCTCTTTTGGTTTCGAGCCAACGTCGAGACTGATGGGCGATGGCTTGATAGCAGATAGATCCTCGGTCTTGACCGTGTCAACCACAGCCTGCGCTATCTTCGTCCTGGTATGCCATACTATGTTCTCTAATTCTTGCCAGTTTGATGAATGAAAGACTGTTTTGACGACTCGGTCTTTGCCCTTTTCACCCCGATGATTAACAGACGCAGCACAAGTCCAAAAGGGCTGACTCACATGTGAGAGCACGTAATAGCCAACTGCAACGGCTCCATCGCCCACGCGAGCTCGCTCTCCACTATCACCATCCCTCCTCTCTGGGTGTGATGATCTCGAGAGAGCGATCATGCCGTCTAAAGTTCCCCTTGAGAGTCCGGACTCTGGCCTCGAGCTTCTCAACGTGCGATCTCGGCGTCGCCCCTGCCTCTTGCCCCTGGGTGACGGGTTGCTGAGCGGCCGGGTTGGTGCGCAGCTCTGGGTGCTTTGCGAACTCGGCCCCGATTCCGCGCAGCATCGGCTCGAGGGACACAACTCTCTTGATTCGGGCTTCGACGTCGTTTGGGTGCTGTTTCACTCGTTTTCTTGGCTGAATCGCTTTGGGAATTGTTTGGCCGGTGCCGACGCCGGTTTGAGAGAAGACGATGCCGCTTCCTGCAATCTCCTTGGCGAGAGGAAGCAGTGTTTTGGCAGCCAACAGAGCTGCAGCGTACCAAAACACCGTCGATTGGAAAGAAACCACGTTGAAGATGCAGCGGGCCGGACCTGCTGCCCCGGCAGCAAACTGCATGTTCGACATGGGTTGCTGCTACCCAAGACACGGATACGTGAGCCAGCCGGGCTTGTGATCAAACCAACGGGACGTAGTAGCATGGTATCCTCTGCCAAAACCGTCACTTAGAATGAAGCACACGGCTTGTGCGTCTATAGTCGGCTACGACAAGGATCGGAACCTTGCAGCGGCTGTATAGTAGATCGCGGTGTTGATAGCATCACCGCCCGTAGGTGATATGTAAGGACAAAGAGGCAGCTGCAAAACATGTTCTGCATAAAATAATAGCCATTTGGTACGATAGTTTGCAGGCATCTACCGATTGGTCCGGATACCTTGGCTAGATTGGCGGTCGAATCTTGCGGTATTCAGACCAAATCAACGATGCGGTTTCTCCTACTTTCCACTCTTTCAACCTCTTCCACTCTTCAGCGGAGAAATCAATGGGATCCCAAGGTCCGTCTACCCAACTACCCGGCATCTTGAAATGCTGACTTTCGACCAGATCCCAGAACTCACCCGCATAATCTTCGTATCCCAGTGTCCACCACAGATGCCAGTGTTCTGGCCGAGGGCCGTATGTAATGCCGATGAGAGAGGGCCGAAATCCTTCCTTTGTCGGATCGAACCATATATCCTGTCGCTGATGAAAGCTCATGAAACCTTGTTCGTACAGTTGCCTCTCTCGACGTCCATATTCCAGAAGATTGATATCGCTAGAAAATAGTATCTCGATCCATACCGCAAACACCGACTCGACCCTCCGCACGTGTTGCATCACACTGTCGATAGGTGGTTGGGTAGTTCCGTGGGTCAAAGACCACATTATGGCAGAAAACGGTGAAGCTTCGGTATACCCTCCATCCCAGGACCAGACTGAATCGAGATGGTGCAAGCTCAGGCGACATTTGCGGAGACAGGTGCGAATCAATCGACTCCAATGCTCCTTTTCCTTCAAGGTCTGCTCGCGAGTTTGATCAACTCCCAAGGCTGCCAATCTCCAAGCCCATCCCAGGGCTAACGAGTGGAGGATAGCGTGGCCACCTACCTCCATAGAAAGCTCTATGGTCCCAGCGTCGAGGTGATCAATTTCTGGTAAGATAAGAGAAAGGTTCTCTGGACACCAGCAATAACAACTCTCTGCCAATTTCCTCAAATGCTGAAGTCTTGTTTCAACTTTTGACAGCTCGTACCGAAACCCGTAGCGCTTTAACAGTCCTTGGAAAGATTGGTAGTTGATGCCATACGCAAGGACAAAAGCGGCATTCTCAATACTAACGAGAACATCGTCCAGGCCGTGTTCTGCAATTAGTTCAAGGAAATGTGGACCATGATCCAACATCATCATAGAAGAGTGGTTGACCAAGTTTTTGCTAAGGCAATGTCGGTCAAGGAGTCTACTATGCGTTCATATTGGAAAACACTGACCTCGAGCTCGGCAACATTATGTCGACGTCAAATAGTTCGAGACCTTGTTCGAGAAGAATGTTCGTTACAGTGATAGCGCCCCAGATCACAGCGTACTTGTGAATTGTCACATAGATCAGCAATTCTGCTTGTAAGAATATTTTGAAATAGGTAGCTCACTGAAACTAAATTATCACCATAATGATCGCGTGCAAAAGGGGTGATCTTGCGCTCTTCCAAGTGTTGAAAAACGCCAAGAGCATCATCACTCGCGATATGGTTCATTCGCTCGTCGTCAAACTCACGGACCACTTCGTAAGCTCTCAGATTCAACTGCCACCCCTGAAAGCTTCTTTGTGCCAGGATTGAATACACAGATCCGGTTAGCCAAGCCGGCGTCTGAACGGAAAACTGAAAGCTGTCCTTGCCACCGAAACCGAAGCGGAACGTGGGTAGAACAGAAGCTGAGTAGGGCATGTTGAAAACGTCTGGTACTGTGGATCGAATGGATTTGGACGTCTTCTTTCGGGAATTGTAGTCATCGTTGTCGTCCGTTTTGAGTGAACAGCTATTCTCGACCGGAGTTTTATCCGAGAATTCGGTCGACGCAGGTAGCCCCTGGAGCATGAACGTAGTGCAAAAGGTGGAAGTTGCCCTGAAGCTCAGTATCAGAGGCTGCATATGCTACACCGCGTGGCATCATGGATAGTTGGACTCACATCAAGTACTGCGTTTGCGCGATCGAGAAAAGATACAAGGCCGAATCTAGCTTGTTTTCCAGGGCCTTTCATTCTCTTTTCTTAAATACCACTTTGATCAACGCAAACCTCCTTTGTACCCTCGTTTCTCGGAAGTACTCTTGGTCTGCATTTGATCGACCATCTCTTGAAGGTCAGCCAGCGCACCGCGAGCTTTCGCAAGGTGCTTCTGTAAGCGACCTCTATTACAAACAGCTTCGGGTAGCAAGCTGTTGGTTATTTGGCTTGCGGTATCATCCAAAAACTCTTCGAGGTCTCTGATCCGTTCGGCCTTCTGGAATCTGGAAAAGCATGGCTGGAACTTCTTTGACCTCGTCCCAAAGCCTCGCGAGTTTTAATGAGGCGCCGCCGACCTTGCCGGCCACATCGACGACAGCGATGACGCTCGCCGCGAGGCCCAAAGCTTCAGCCATTGCGAAAAGGCGACCCAATGTCCGCTACCTCTCACTATTTATAAGATCGGTAAATACCAAAAGGCAACGATGGAAAAGTTGAAATCGGACTCCTGCACCGAGGCTGGCGGTACTAGTCATGGAAGTACGCCGTCAGGGTCTTAGAGACATCAGGAGGAAACTTGGAAAAGAGGGGGGGGAAGGAAGTAACTACCGTACGATGGGTAAGCTTTTGACCACACCAGGTAGTTTTTGGGCCGTGATCCACAGAGAGCTTGGTATCACAGCTTGACTGGCTGGGAACTCACCCATGTAGGTGAGGTCTCTGGGCTTGGATAAGCAGAATTGCAAGTCAAACGATACCTGACAGGGCCTGACAACTCTCAGCGTCTTCAGGCTGTGCCGCAATAATTGGGCCAGCATGATGCGCCATGCGGATGACTGCGTCTGGGTTTGACCTCTGATTCGACTATCCGTCTGCATCGCCCCCCTCTTATCCTGGCTGGAACACTGGCGTCTGCGTTTGGAATAACAGCAGGCTGACTTGTTGTCCGCACAGAGCCTTGTTGAGACTGCGACTCGAAAGGCGAAGTCTAGGCGGAGTGGTTCCTAGGATGAGGCCGCCACAAGCAGCATTTGTCAGCAGCTGAATGTGAGGCCTGCGTGACGGTCCCATAAGAGGACTGCCAGCCTAACTTACAGGCCGATGGATGGATGGGTGGGGTTTTGATCGAAGCTCACACCGAATACATAGCCGTGTCTTGGGGTTTTCTCTTGCAGAGGCCCGTCTACTGCGCAACTCCAGGCTTCCGATTATTTGTCACTGGGCTCTGAGACACATTAAGCTGTCAAAAAGCGTCGCTAACGTCGAGCATACCATCGTAAGAATGGCTTGTGGTATCCAATGCGACGTTGTGGTCGAGTGAATCGCAGTGGTTACAGAGAGGGACCGGTTAATAGGTGAAACTGCAACTATGAAAGAATTTTGCGCCTATTCGCTAAGAATCTAGATAAGTTCCTTGAAACTCTTGATACCCAAGAACACCAGGGCCTAGGGGCCTTACAATCCAAACCGTTTACTTTAGTGGCCGTTAATCGGTAATTTAGTTCCCTTCGCGCGATGTGCTTATCAACACGAGGGTGCGTTTAACCGATTGTAATGAATCGCTAGGGTTGTAAACAGTGAAGTTCCGCAGGTTAACAGCTGGGCAATCCGTTGCCACCACTGATGACGTTTGGATAAAGTCCAAGTCTATCATAATTGACAGCAAAGAACTACAGGTGTTCACAATCCAATCTACTAACTGTGCGAGCGGGACGAACATATTTCCTGAAAACATTACATGGACCGTAGCTATCGTTATATCTTATGGCCTTGATGAGCCAAAATCTTTACCCAAACAGCCTCCAGCCTCATCTAATAATGCGCCTATGTGACTTGATTATCTTGTACCGATGGGCAGCCCAATATAATGCAGCGAGAGCCGCAAGCTCCAACATGATGATGGCCAGAGACCCCCGCCACAACAGCTGTATGGATGCTTCGCCGGACAATTTGGGAATCTGGCCACCGATACTTGCGGCGGATGCACGCCCTTCAGAGACTTCTTGGTACCAGAGCTCTTTAGGATCACCCATGCAGTCTCCCACGGTAGTGGGTTTAAACCCCTTCTCGACAAAACTATGTAAAAGATGGCTTATATTGAGGGCGGTTTGTTGCTCGGTATCGTGCATTAGGACCAGGAATGCATCTTTTTGAGGATGCGCAGTTTCCAGCCTTTGAAGAAGAACCGAAAAAGGTGAATCAGGATCTTTTGTTGAGTTGCGATCCAGATCTTCCGAGTCGACGTCCCAGAAAACAAGTCTTTGGTCACTCATGGTGAGTCTCTCGACGCAGCCATTCTGCACAGTGCAATCGTGAGGTGACGCCCGGAAGTAGGTAGGTCGAATTTTATCGGTGGAAGAAGATGACAGAATATCGATGAGCCTCTGGCGACCCTTGAGTAGTAAATTTGCATCCACGTCGTTTGGAGGATCATGCGTCCAATCACGGAGGCCAATGAGGTGCCCAGCGTCAAACATTTTCCTTACCACAGACTCCCAATACTCGGAATGAGGTTCGTTTGTGAGCCATGGAAAAGGTGAAAGGAAAAACGTGGCATGGGCACCGTGCTGGGCAAACTGATCTAGAATGTAATCGGTGTAGAACCATGGGCCGTTGTCGAACGTGAAGGCCACCGTTCCTGGTATCTTGAGTATTGGTCAATTACGATAACTTTTTGTTGAGGAGGTGCAATACAGACTGTGCATTTATGGACTACTTGCCCATGCTTAGATTCAAAGGGTCGATTCATCCTGGGCTCTATGCTCGTTTCGGTTGCAAAGTTGGAGCTCAGAGCAAGCGGCCCAAGAAGAAGTATTAAACCGATCGGGTTGGAGATAGAAAGCTCTTGGGAAAACCCCAATAGTGGAAAAGCTGAGGCCACATTAACCTTCGCGTCTCACTTCTGAAGGTCCAACGTCCATGTACGCATGTATGCAGACTACTAGCCAGATTCACCCCCCTGCGATGCCACACTGGGGTCTGTTTCAAGGTATCAGCAGGGTTATGGAACGTTTCGGCTTCCGCTACTCTCGAGCTCAGATATTACATCTGCCTCTGATCCAAATACCCGAGTACTTTTCTTGTTCTTTTTGATTTATTCAAAATGTTCTTGTAAGTCATTACCTTCAGAATCAATCGCCTGCCACAGGGTATGTCCCTGTCATGTCACATCGTTTACCGAGGATCCGTTGTTCAGGTGTTACTGAAGTCGAACATTGAGGGACTACCTACACAGAGAGGTTTCAAAAGTTGCCGCCGAGTCTTTCAAACAAAACCTGAGGCCTGATGGTCTGGACGTCTTCAGCCACGAAGGCCTCATCGGAAGTAGAGAAAATAGCACGAGCCTGACCTCCAATAAAAATGATTTTATTCTGCATTTTGTGATAAGATCTACGAGCATACAGTGTCACAATAGTGATTCTTGATTTAATATTCATCCATAATACTTTCAGTTCAGATTACATATTTCTGCCCTCCAGCTTGTTCACCTTGAGTTCATCTTGTCAACCAACTCTGACTTTTCAGCGTCAACAAGCCGAATACAGAGGCCCAGCTGACGAAAAGAAAGTTGGCTATTGTTGAGAGGCAACAGTACTGTATCTTCGCCCTCAGTCTCGAGTATGTCTTGTTAGAGTTCGCATCTGGCGATGGATCCTGCGATTGATCTTGGGCCATGTTATCTTCATTCTCACCTAGGGCATCGGCCAGCAAAAGAGTACTGGACCAAGTCGCGAAAACGACGAGGCAGCACACATTCATGGCCGTGACCCAGGGATGATGGTGCGTCCCACTGAACCACGAAATAGCAGTGCCCAAGCAGGAGAAGTTGGCAATGAGCGTGCAGGCAATCATCAAAATCGGGTGATAGTCCGGTTGGCGGTTGTTCTGCTTGAGTTTGATTTGGATCTCCAGGTCCAGCGGCGACTCAAAATGACTGGAAGCTCCAAACGCATGTCGGTACTTTTGCGTGACAAGCCTCTTGGCGTCGTTGGCAGCCAGTTGCACCAGCCCAAGCATCCAGTAGGTGTAGTTGCTTCTCTCCCAACGGACGTACATGAGGAATGCCTTCCAAAACGTCTCGGGTACGATGGTATATACAACAGCGTTGCTTTGGTATCCCAAACGCCAGCCGTCACGCAGAAGACACATCGTGAGCTGTACATCCTCGCCATGCCGCAGCGGTTGGCCAAGAAACTTGATCTCTACGAGGTCTTGAGTGTGAGCGAGGGTAGCGTGTCTTCGGAAGGCCGAAATTGCGCCCGGGAGAACGTTGATGAACCCGTACTTTGACTGCGCCGCGCGAGGTATGTTACCGTTTTGCTCGAACAGACAGTCGAGAGTCCGGGGGATGTATTTCCTCCAGCCTTTAGCTTGGACGTTGAAGACGGAAAGGTGGCCGGTGACGCCCCCAATCTCACCATCGACGACGAAGGGACTAACGAGGTTCCGCAGAGCTTGCTTTTCAAGAAGGGTATCCGAGTCCAAAGTCACGATTACTTCGTTGCTGGCCGCCCTGAAGGCTGTGATCATAGCTTGGCGCTTCCCGCAGTTGACTTCATGCCGGACAGTAGTGCATTGTATTGGTGGCTCTGACTGGAGCGCCTGCCGCGTGGCGTACTCAATGTGAGTCCAAGTATCGTCCTTGGAGCCGTCATCGACCACAATAATGTGAACTTTGTCCTTAGGATAGTCTGATGACACAACAGAGCCTATGGAATTCCGAACAAATGCTGATTCGTTGTATGCTGGGATGATGACGCTGATTGTAGGAAGCCGGTCGTCATCCTTGACGCCCTGGATTGGCTCGTAGTCTATCCAACGAGAGATGATGACGAGGAAATTGAAAACAATGATACACGAGCTGATTTGGAAAACAAGGTCGTATAAACCCAGAGAGCTTCTTGCTTTGATCGTGATGCACTGAAAAATGACAAAGGTGAGAACCGTCCCCAGTCCTACAAGGCGACCAATAGTTGCACGGAAAGCGAGGTCTGACATAATGAAGACGATAGTTCGTAAACAGACGGTTTGAGCAAAAAGGTCTCTGGTCTCGCGACTTTCCGGGCAGCTTTCAACACCGTTTATCACTTCTCCTTTTGCTCAACATAGCTCACGACGAGGTCTCCTAAATTGCCGGATTATTCATCCAACCCAGTCGTTTGCGACAGGCCCCCAAAGCAGGCACAGAATCCAATTTGTTTCAAGGCTCCACAATCAATGCCCCAGCATGAAACGCGGATATTGTCGCCGCTGAATTTTTGTTACGCACAGATGAACATGCGATGAACAAAGGGTTGCGTATAGGAAGCAAGAACCCTTGTATTATAAGCGTTTAGGGTGCCTAGGGGAAAATGGTATTTTGACCATCGCGGGCCGTGAAACGGCCCCTTATGCCGACCGCTGGCTCGTGACGCTGTCGGGCATCTAATTTTGTCACTGGCTTCTGCAGCCGCCCCAGCTTTGTCTAACCCATCAAATCTTTGATCATCCATATATCTCGGTGTGTCCAAGCAGATGGATCACCGTTCAGTACCAGGCTCTCGAAAACCCACCAATTGCCTCAACTCGTCCTAAGCGAAAATTCGCCCTCCCGGAACCGCTTTGACTAAGTGGGTGCGAAAGCTTAGGCAATAATGTAACATATCGCTCTCACTCCCAGACAACGTTTGAAGAACAACCTGCTAGCTACCGATGGCACTGACTGACCATGCAAGGGGGAGATGGGCCATACATGGGTTATTGTAACTAGCATATGGGAACGGATATCAACTCAGTGTATCTAGGCGAGTACTACCTAGGAGGGCTTTTGATCAGCCCTGACCAATGGTTCAGATTAGATGGCCTGTCCTTTTTCTTCTTCTCTTTTATTCTCCTTTTTTCTTCTTTTTCATTTACTATGTTGGGACCTATCGACACGATCATCTTTTCAACCGGCTCAGGAGCCTGTTTCATATTAGGAGAGGCTCCTCGTCGTATCCTACGGCAGGGAGCATCGAAGAAATCAGTGAGACCCGACATGGGAAACATCGTGGTTACACCCTCGGCCCGAGAATATCCGTCAGGGACAGTCTTAAGGTTGGACCAAAGGGGTAAGGGCATTTCGATCTTTTTTTAGGGCAGCAGAGCCTTATTGTAAATGGGCTAGGGGCGAAGTTTATTGTAGGAATAACTGCCAAGGTTATTCGCGTAGTTGTTAACCCATATACGCGTAGGGGACACGTGGCAATCAATAC
>JAIMZG010001601.1:0-29723 GCA_020466075.1 Colletotrichum coccodes
GGAGCGAGGGGAGCGAGGGGAATGAGGGGAACGAGGGATTATCGTACCGTGCCGGATGAAGTTCTTAAGCTGCTGTATCGTCGACATGGTGATCGGCAGGTTCGCTATGAATAGCGACGAGATGTGAGGTTATTCGCGGGTGTGTATCACTGGTACGAAGCGCAGTTCGCAATGGGCGGCAGCTGAATCAGTCGACCTGCCCCGGGTTGAGGGGGTTACTCTTCCTGTGCTTGGTAATGCGGAGACGGCGAAGTACGAGCGAGTCGTGGAGAATATGCTCTCAGTGTGCGTGTGCGATCTGCTGCAACCAACGCTGGGGAATGTCAAAGTAGTGGACTGTGTCACGGAGAGAATGTTGAAGGTCTGTCGAGTCGACAAGAAATGCAAGGTTGTTTCTGGGTGAATCGGGGAGAGGGGAAGAGGCGGCTGAAAGGGAGAAATTGTTGCGAGAAGCAGGAATTTGTGGACTGCGGCGGAAGGTGTTGATGTTGGCGGAGGGGCAACGTGGACTCGGATGACGGAAGTTGGAGGAACAGGCAACTGAAGATCGGGCGCGGGAAGGCGGGCTGCAGCAAGGACGCACAGCACGTTTGTGACTGGGTAGAGAGAGCCAGGGGATGGGACCAAGCCAAAAAAGCGACGACGCTAGGTATCGTACCGAGCAAGGTGGGAGAAAATGGGCAACGGGGGATGGGATGGAAATGGGCTGGGGTTGTGGAAGGTTCAGGTCAACAGGGCCAGGCGAAGAATGGCAGACGATGACGGCGTGCAGTGTGCAGTGTGTACTGTGCGCGCGCGCAGGGACTGGATTGCGACCTCTCCATCCCCGGTACTGACAAACGATGATGACAGAGGTGGGAATAGGTGAGATGAGGTAGGTGTCAGAAAGCGAGGGAGGTGTGTGGATGTGTGCGTCTGTTCGAGCACGCAGGCTGGACAGTGCGCCAAGGCGGGTGTAGTTCCAAGAGCTGGTGGTGTTGGTGATGGATAGTCGAGGTACCTCTCTGCAAGAGGCGTAGGAAGAAGCGGGAGGAGTGTAGTGTGCAAGAGAGGAGAGGGGAAGAAGTCAATGGGAGGATCGTAGCAGTAGGGAGCGACAACAACAGCCGCAACAGTAGCAGCAGCAGCAGCAACAACAACAGCATCCAGGACAGGCCAGTCAGTCGTCAATGGCATCAACGGAGTGCAGTGCAGCGCAGTGGTGCAGTGGATGTTGGGCGCGGAACACAGCGATCGCACGGACGGGACGCTGGAAGAGTGCGCCAACGACGTTGACGGCCGCGGACATTTGAGAGAAAGGGAGGGGAAAAGTCCAGAATCCTTTTTTTTCTTCCCTTCCTTGCTTCTTTCCGCCCTCAGCGTGTGTGCGGCAGGTGTGGTGGGCTGCGTAGAAGCGCCAGACTCACACTCGCACCCCGAAGCGGGTCGTTTTCTCACGCTCTGATGGCTGACTGGCTGGAGCAGGCGTCGCCTCGGCCGTCTCTCCCGCCATGTTGAACGAAGGCGGGCAAGTGCGGAGTCCCTAACTTTCCTTCCCTATCCGTCCAGCACGGCACCTTTCGTGCGGATAGCCAGGCAGCCAGGTACTTGCCGAATGGAAATGGAAACCTGCTGTGCGAACACGCCTTCCTCATTCCTTGTGTCCACATCTAGCCCAAACAGTCTATTGCGGTTTCCATTCTTTTTCTTTCAACTTCGAGACCATTTCCGATCATGATGTTTTCGGCCAAACCCGCCGTTTCACATCGTCGCTCCCGTACAATGCCCATCGCAACCCCGGACCCGTTCGGCATGCAACAGATCCAAGATTGGGCACGATTCGACAGGGTAGATGGCTTGAGGCAAGCAAGGGGCACCGAGGGATTCCGCGGGAACCAAGGCCGTTCGATCCCATGTTTCTGCAGCTCACGCTCATGGGGTCAGGTTCTCGAAAGCGATGACATAAGACTCAGCATGAGAATCGGCCTACGGTGCCAGGCTCGCTGCGTTTTCGCCGTGCAAGGCCGCTATCGTCCCGCCAAGGAAGCGACGTTCAGGGGCGTTCATGGCGCTAAGGTGGACGGCCACTTGCTTTGGGATGATGCACAATATGGCACTGTGTGATTCTGGCAGCCAGCGACGGGAACCCTTGCAATCGTCTTTCAGGACAAGTCAGTTCTGCCCAGGACCCAAAGGTATGTATCCATGTCGGCAAGCTGTGCGACACCGGGCCAAGGCAGGCCAGGGCTGGGGAAGAGAGAGGGGGTCTGCAAGAGGAACATTCAAGGAGAAGCCCGACCCCAAAGATGCAAAACTCGCATTCTCCCATTTCATGTCTTTGGCCACCTCGTTGGTTGCGGCAGGAACGTGACCTGAAAGTCAAGAAGACAGAAGCCAGGAGCAGGGCTCGGCTGCTTCCCATCCAGGATCGGAGCGTTGTTCCACTGGTTTGGAAGGCGAGCCCCCGGCTATGACGTCTGCCTCATCGTCATATTCGCATACCGGCAGGGATGACATCGTTGGCAGCAGGCACACCATTGGGGAATAGCTGTGGGCCACGCATATTTGCCTGAGGCTTTACCACTCAATGGCGCAGCACCAGTCAGGGCCCATGAATCATTCCTCTTCCAGTACGCATCCCATCCTCGCCCAATGGCCCCCTCACCCCTCGTTCATTCATGGAAAAGATGTCTTTGCAGGGATTATCCGCTGATTTTCCCCGTCTTTTTCTTTCTTTCGCAACTCGACCAGCCCGTCGATGCTGATGCTGATGTTGACGTTGCCTTCATCCCCTGTCTCCAATGCTTGCCTATTTAGCTCCGACCCGACCAATCATGCTATTTCGCTCTTTCCGCTGTACCTATCGAAACGCCCCCTGGTGCTAGCACATGACTTTCCAAATGATGATGTGCGACGATGCGCAAGCCACTCACGCACGATACGCCACCGTCAACTCACTGACGACGCTTGATACATGTGCGTCGCGCGACGTCTGTCTGTGTCTGTCATCTGAAATTCCTCTTTCGCTGCCCCTCCCCTCTGTCTCCCTTCTCTCCCACCAAAGCTACGCGAGACGAGCTACTGCTGATGCAGCACCAGCACCAGCACCAGCCCATGCATCCCGTCCATCATCCACGCGGTGCAGGAACCCTGGCCGAGCCTCGATTACCAATGGTATGGTATCCCTTTCTTTACTTGCGATCAAGGAGTGCCTCGTTCCCACTCCTGGGCTCCGAACGGCGATGATCTCATAGCTCATGGCCAGCCAATGTCGGCTCCTCAATGCTACTCACCGTGGCTCAACTCGCTCTCACCTTACCACCGAGGGGCCCCACCTCGGCCCGGAGACGGTCTGGCGGAAAAAGTAATCACCAACTATTTTGCATTCGACCGCGCCGTGGCCCCTCCCTCTTCAAACCTTACTTACCCCCTAGCTCGACGCACTTTTTCAAGACACCCGACTTGCGCTTTCAGCATTCCGCTTGCGGACAAAAACTCAAAAGCCAGGAGCGCCTCATGGATTGGTCTAGACCATACCCCCGCACGAGCCGCCTATTTTCGTCATTCTTCCTGGGCCCCTCGTCTGCCGCGACCGCGACCGCGACCAAGCAAGATTTCTTGAACCCTTTCTACAGCACCAGCCACAACGAACCTGCTCCTCCCTTGACGCCACTACCAGCCACCGTGCTTGATTGCATCGTTTCGCTCCTTCTGAAGTCGAGCCGCGTTCCGCTGCGGGATGCGATCCCCAGCGAGGAATTCTATGCTCCTTGTCTCGACATTCCACAACCTCCACACCCCCCCGCCTTTCGTTTAATCTCACAGTCTGATCGGGGCAGGGGATTCATCTGCCCTGAGGCCGACACTCTGATCATCGTCACTAATTCCAGATTCTCCCGAGCTGGACCCGTTCTTGGCCTGCCTTGATTGCCCCGTAGCGAGCAAGGCAGATCCGAGGGGCAGCGAATAATATCCGTGCTTCTGCCTCGGTACACTCTGAGCTGGACGTTGTGCATCTTTGGGCCAGCATCCACATGATGACTACGGCACCAGTCTTCACCTGTTTTCCCAGTTCGTCTAACTCGTTCCACCAACTCAACGTCACACGACCTCATCCGGCTCTATTGTCCTGCTCCCTGGGTCCAACCGTTGGGCATGCTGCTATCTGGAACATCACAACTGCGGCTCACCATCGGCGCGCCGAACGCCATCCTGGATTGATCGTCATGCCCGATGAGACGACCCCCTTGAATCTTGATGCAACCTACTTGTTGCTAGTGCTGCAAGCTATAGGCGCGCGCCGTATTGCGAGAGAATCCCAGCAACAGCTCCAACGCGATGCAAAACATCCCTTGACGTCATGCCACCTTTCGACCAGCATGTCTGCCCGGGCACGCGCTGCTACACGGTGGTGACCGACAATCCTAAGTTCTGCACAAAGCTCAAATCGACACGGACGTTGCCATTATGCCCTCGTCCTCATTGGTCACAGCCGTCTCAGACAAGCGGCCTTGAATCATCAAATGGGTGACCGTTTTGATGTCAATGGGCATTAATCAGCAAGACAGGCCGGCGCTTGTTTCTCTGTGACGCGGCCTAGTCTATCCTGACGTCGTGAGATCGTCCTGGCCGGCAGCCTTCCGACCATTTTGCGGCCGTCGCAGATTGTTTGCCATGCCGGAAACCGTTTGTCCTGGTTTTCCTGGACCACGAGGGAGCACGTTATCAGTCCGTTTCCACATTTGTGAGGCCGCAATGTCCACAATGAAGTCATTGTGGTCGGGGCGGATTGGCTCATCTTGATTTCCCCCAGGAAATGTCCCTTCCTGCTGCGATCTTAGATCATAACACGTTACCTGTCCAACTGTTGGCTTGTTGCGGGCCCGAGTTCGCGCAGATGGCATCTTTGTTATTGGCAATGGGCTTTATCATGGCTTGAATCAAGGTCGACGATATGAGAATCTTGCTCTGGAACCCTTCAAAGTCGTAAGGTTTTGAATGATCGTCGATACGGAGCAAGCCGTCGAAGGCCTTCTCCACTAACACGACTGCTATGCATGGCCTGCAACACGGAGAAGAATACGCAAGGTATGATTTGATTGTAACTATGCTTCAGCTGCGCCACAGTTTAGGCTTCTCTGCTTGGGTTTGGCACCCGAAGGCAAAAGACCTAAAGTATTTGGCTAGCCTCCTGGGTAGCTTTGATATGCCGGCCAGGTCTTGTTCTGTGTACTGAGCGTTATGGATGATATTTTCGGGATCCCTTGGACCGAGACTGTCATCCCACTGGGTCCTACAACTAATCAATGATACAAACTATTCACTTCTAAATTCTACTTTAAGTCCAGCGGCCACTTTCGTGCGCACCATTTGGGCCGTTCTCTTCCGACAACGGGCTCCAATAAGCCCCACCCGATTTGCCATCTTGTAGGTGCTGAGGCCCTCTTTCGCCGTTCCCTCCGTCCCGTGACCCCGGAGTGTTGTTGCCTCCCTCCGAATGGGCTTTCCCCTTCTATTTCCCGAGGCGGCCCAAGGCATGGTTGATGTTACGCAGATGTAGCTTCTAGTGCCCACTTCCGGCCGAGCTTGACCAAAGGGGCGATACCAAAGTCCGCACCGGGACGTTGCCTCCGCGTTCTGCTGTTGGTATATCTGGCGCCTGGGATACTCGGAGACGCTTCCCCAGGCTGAGGCGAAGCGCCGGTGCGGGCGGGTGATATCATGGTGAAATCACAGGGGTGATTCACAACCAACGTCAGTCGGACCGGACGCCGTTCACCTCGACTGGCAACCCCGGTTTTCGACTACACGTGCAGAGATTGGGAGACACAGGTATCAAAGGTACCTCATCCTGCGGTCATTCCTTGCCCTGCTTTCGACGCCCGTCACCATGAGGTTTTCTTTTCTTCGGCCGGAACCAAGTGTAAGGGGAAAGGCTCCACTCGCGTGGTCGGCTGCGGCATCCATTCCACTTCCCCCTTCTTGGGACCTTGCGGGATGCGGGTGGCGTTATTGTCCGACACGGTAGTTGGCTCCGTGACATGCTGACTGTGGCTTCTGAAGAATCTCCCGGGGATGCCGTCCGATTTGACGCCGCTCATCTGCTTGGGCTCTCGCCTGCCGTGTTCGGTCTGTGGAATGCGCCGTACCTTCGTGGGGGGAGGCAGATGCCAGGTACGCCGTTCAGCTCATCAACAGGCTTGCTATGTCAACTCGTAGGCGAGGCCTTGCGGGTCTCCTCCCGATAAGTAACTTACAAAAAGAAAGGGCGTGGCTTGTTGGGCACGAACGATCTTGGACGCCTTCGGTTTTTGAAGTATCGTTCATGACTTTGCGTGACCTGACGCCTCGCGACACAGTCGATCCCCCTTCCCCCCTCCCCTGGCGCCGTGCCTGATTTGAAACACGGGGATCTGTGCTACTTGGAGGCTTCGTAGGGGCTGTTTGTGCCGTGTCCTTCGGGACGCAGGCGAGCCATGTCGCCGGATTGATGCTTCGACGTCACAATTTTATAATTTTGTTTCACGGGGACACCTTGTTCTAAAATAATGTCTTTCTTCGTTGATTGGTAGATCGCTCGGGGATCATGGAGAAAATCGCGCTACGCTTTATGTCATTACAGGACGCACTATCTATTAGACTGCCTATCATAACCTGAGAAGGGAGACCAAGCTGTATCCTCCACGCTTATATCTTGAAAGTCTGTCAACTGTGTGTTAGCCTTTGCTTCGTCGATGTGGGGCTTTGATGCGCCTTTGAGGATCGCGGATATTATTTCCTGGTATATCTATCACCTTATGTCTCTACACTAAGATAGGTTTCGCGGGTTCGTATCGTTCTGTAGCTAGTCAGCACCAGCACCGCCGTTACGTCGCATGTATGATGTCGGAGTCAAGTACTCTTGCACAAGGACGGTTAACTTACTAGAGATCTCTAATTAAAAGGAGCCATATTCTTCGTTCCAGAACTTGATGGATTAGTGACATGTTTTCTTGACCAAGCGTTGGCATACTTGGACTGGCTCTTCACCTTCCTACAGTGCGTCAGTGTCCAATAATTGCCCCTTTGATGCAACATTCCCGCAAACATCATCAAGGCCTAGGTCGTGTTAACAGTGATGAAATGAATGCTTCGAAATGCCGTCAAGTTCATCCTATCAACCCTCATTTATTTGATTCCAGTCTCCGTTCAGCTGGCAACCAGCATGACACAACTGCTGCTTTGTCTAGTCGGCTACTCTTTTTCTTTTCCTTTTTCTTTTTTACTGGCGACTGCGTACAGGCGGTTTATAAATTTTGTTTATATCGTATCTACTAATGCATGAAAAAAAAAAGCCTCGTCCAGATGGTAACTACAACCTGCGTGAGCGCCCGGCAGCGCTGGTTCTAACTGAGCTGAACCAATGTGATATCATCGACATAGATGTTATCTGTACCCTCGGGACTTCCCACACTCCCGACACGACTACCGCCGAAAGAAATCCGCAGCTGCACAATGGACGAGCCAGCCGTGAATGTCTGGGTTCTCGACTGCCACTGGTTCACGGGTATATCTTTTAGGTCTCTTACAATGGAGGCACCTACGTCGTTGAAGTACACGCCGATAGTAAACGAGGTGGAAGCGTTCTGATTGGTGTGCCAGTAGTAGGCCTTGAACTCGTATGTGCCGCCGGGGACAACCTTTGCTAGGCGAACGATGGGCTGGGTGGCGCCGTTGATATTGCTGTATAGCGCACTGAGACCGAAGTTGCCAGATCTAGGGCGGGCGCCGTCGACGGACAGCTCGATTGAACCTACTCTCCCGGGAAGGGTCCAGTTGCCCATGGTGCCGGATTCCCACCCGTCGTCCTTGAGGACGTCGACACCAATGGACGGAGCGCTCGACGGCACCTGTCCGGCGATGTATGTTTTAGTCGCGCAACCCGCGTCGAACTGGCAGACGAGTGAGGCCGCCGGAGCCGTCAGGCATTGGTACACACTGGTGGCGGTGGAGGACGCAGATGTTTGGTCGGTCGGTGAGGTGAATGGGGTCGGGAAGCAGGATGTCGCCTGGAGGCCAGGAACCAAGTCAAATCGGGTTAATGAGCTTCTGCAAACTAACAGGCTCAGGGACAATAGGCGCCAGTTGGGCATGGAGCTGAGTGACCTGCATGGCTGAGGCAAGCTGTGAGTCATGTAGCAGAGGTCCGGGACTCCATTGTAAGTGGGTGCTGGGGGACAGTCGGTGATGGTGGTCAGCTCAGGGCTTGAAGTTGTCGTGATGGTTGGTGTTGTTGACGTCGATGATGGTAAGAACGAGGAGAGTTGAGGGCTCGAAGTGCTCGTGCTGCTGACCACGGGATCGGACGTCGTTGATATTGTTGTGCTGGTAGCAAATACTGATACTGACGAGGGGAGCGGCGACGAGAGCTGAGAGCTTGTGGTACTGCTGTCAGCTGTAGCAGGGTCGGATGTTGATGTAGTAGCGCTACTAGTAGATAACGTACTAGATACCACTGGTGACGAAGAGATCACCGAGGAGAGTTGAGAGCTTGTTGTACTACTGCTGGTAACAGCGGAGTCGGATGTCGTTGATGTAGTGGTACCACTAATGAATTCTACTGCTGAAAGGGAGAACGAAGAGGAGAGCTGAGAGCTGGTCGTACTGGTGCTGCTGCTACTGCTGGCGGTGGTCGCGAGATTGGACGCCGTTGACATTGTGGCGCTGCTGGTAGATACTACTACTGACGAGGAGAGCAGCGAGGAGAGCAGGGAGCTGGTCGTACTGCTGCTGGAGATGACTGCGTTGGAAAACGATGTGACTCCGTCACCTGTGTATAGAGGTTCAGCCGGTCCGGGCCGCCACAGCGCTGGTCGCTCGCGCCCGCGCACAACATGCCGCACTCCTTCTCCGGCGCCGCCCGGCCACCCAGGTCGTCGCCACAAAAGCACTCGCGTGCGAACTCGACGCCAAAGTACGAGTAGCCTCTGCACCTTTCCGCGCACTTCCCGAGCGTCATGTCGTCGGCGCGGTAGTCGACGGCTTTGAGCACCCGTCCGCCTGCGTTGTCCGTCCAGCAGGACTTGTACCGGAAACTGCCGAGCGAGCTCTGCCTGCTCCCGCTGGCATCGGCAAGGCCCGGGTCCGCGTAGACGCTGATGCGATTGGCGCCGCCGCACTTTTGCGAGTTATTGCCGTTGCACGCCATGGCGCACTCTGCTTCCGACACCTTCGTGCTGTCCGTGTCCAGCTTGGAGCCGCAGTAGCACTCGGATCCGAACTCGACACCGAACCAGCCGTACCCGCTTGCACGGCAGGAAGCCGCGCACACATCGGGGGTCATCTCGGATGCGGCGAAAGACTTTCCGCCAAGCACGCGCTGAGGGGCGTTGTCTGTGAAGCAGCCCTTGTAGTCAAAGCCCGACACGGCTGGCATTGTAAGTCCCGTTGCCGGTGCCGTCGTGGAAGCCGGGTCGAACTTGTAAACGTTCAACCGCATGCCGGCGCCGCAGAGCTCGTTGCCGTTGCCGGAGCATTTCATGTTGCACTCGGCCGCCGGGGCTGGGACGGTTGGGGCTAGGCTGCCGCAGTAGCACTCCGAGGACCACTGGGTGCCAAAGTAGTCGAAGCCGGCGCAGTTGGCCGCACATTTCGCCGCCGTCATGTCGCTGGCGCTGATGTCCCTATGCGGAAGCACGCGGGCTCCGTTGTCGACAAAGCATCCGAGGGAGGTAATGCCAGGTAAGGAGGCCGGTCCCCGAGCTACGGGGGTCGGGTTTCTGTAGAGGTTCAAGCGGTTGCCGGCACCGCACCTCTCAACGCCGTCCGGGTTGCCGGCGCAAGCAAACGAACACTCGGCCGGGTCAACTTCGGTGCTGCCGGTATCAGCCGTGTGGCCACAATAGCATTCACGGCCGTATTCGACACCAAAGAGCTCGTAGTTGGAGCAGAGGGCGGCGCATTTATCGACCGTCATGTCGTTCTCGGCGGCGTTCAGGCCATCGAGGGCCCGCTTTCCGTTCACATTATCCGTGTAACAACCGATGGGAGTGTATGTGATGGCTCGCACAGGATTCTTGCTGGGCAGGGCACAAGCTGGAGTGAGAATGAGCGAGCAAAGCGGCAAAAGCCGCAAACTTGAATAAAAAGAAGGCATTCCAACGGAGTTGACAACAGTTGCCGAGTAGATATCAGAAAGAGTACCGGTCAAAAACGTATACAAAGATGAAGAAAAGAAAAGGGCGTGACGAAGCCATAATATCGAAAAAGTCCAGGGACGAGAGTTTCTTATAGACGGTCTGTCAACAAGCTTCAATACTGAGGCAATGCGGTTCATTAAGCTCGATAGCACTGGATACCCTGAATGTGGTTCCCAGATGGGCAAATTTGGACTGAAAAGGCCAGCCTCGCAACATTGCTGCGATGTTAGCTGTAAAGCTGTTCGCTTTTTGGTAGCAGGGGCTCTTAATCGTTCTTTGTTTTACACACACTAGATCAGTGGTTGAAGTTTGGCTGGCGCCGTGAACCCGTGGCGTCGAGCCGAATAGAATAGACTCGGCCCCAAGCATTGTCGCAAATAATTATACCCTTCACAACGTCTTGAAATTACCTATGCTGGTCTACATATTAGGTGGGAGAATATAGGACGCGCCTTTTACGATCCTCCCATACCGTCTGCCAGGTCTACTCTATCGCCGTTGGACCGCCTCGGCGATATGTTTTGCTACTTGTCAAATTTTAATGATGTTTGATTATGGTCTGTATCGTTCCCGGTACCTTGGCTGGTGTATTGCTTGCTCAGCTCTTTTAAGTTGGTGTTTCAGCCCAGGAGACACGTTTTTCAAGCTACCCGAAAACGGCACCCACAATGCCAACCCGCGGGCTTTCCATGTAATCAGTAGGCTTGGCATTCTTTGACGTCAACTAGCTCTAGCTAAATGATCTGGTAGGAAGCGCCTCTACAGTATTGCCAGTGTCGTTTCATCAATCGTGTCGACACTGATGTTTGCTCTGTTGCTTATCTCTCCAGAAAACTTATTCATTAAAATGAGGGTCTCATAGCCCAAAAGAAGCACCCAACTCTTATTTCGGGGCTGTGTTCAAGTTCGTTCCTGGCCAAGTATGCATCGTGGTTATAATATGACAGTGCGCTCGGGCTTGTGTATATTCTGTCTGTTCCAAGAGGACGGGTGCATTGAAATGAATCACCGAATCAACGTATCATCGAGCCGCCGGTTTTAGAGAAGACTTCGCCATCCAGGACCAGTTCAAAGGAGTCACTGGTCCTGAACGTTCCCCAGTGCGACAAATATTTAAGGCCTCGTGTCATTTGCTTGCCCCTCGGGCGGACGTCTTGATTTACATGGGCCACAGCCGTTCTATGGTTGCTTCACGTCCGTAAAGAGGACAAGAGGCAGTAAACGCAAAAAGTACTCCACGTAAACACTGTCGCTCATTGTAAATGGCGCCCTGTTGAGAAACCCGTCAAGCTACGAGCATCTTACTGACCCGATCAGCCCTCGAAAGCAAGAATCATACGCGACTCCAACGCCAAAGATGTCATCGGAGTCCTTCGGCGTCTCATGTCCACGGTAGGGCCGCACAGACAGTCAGAACCCATCCCGGCCGGGAAAAACGCTCGCAATCAGCCATCCGGCGAGAACTGATACCCCGGGCACGCCTCGCGTGGTAAAGAGTTGTCGAGAATGTTTCTGAAAGGCCGTCTGTGGGCTTCATCTGTGTCGCAGAACCTGCGAGAGACTCTTGCGTACGACCAACACAGCGCGAGATGCACTCTCAGACCCCTGGTGTATAGGGGGTGGGGGGAGGGCAGCGGTGGAGGAAATGCTCGCGTTGGAGGGACACGCCATGGACCTCAAGGCCAACGGGGATCCGTTGTGGTTGATGGGTCCAACCTTGGTTCGCTGGGCGGTTTCCGCAACGTGTTTTACACCCATCAAATCGAGACCTCAAACCCATCCCGCCAGCGGTTGTCTCCTTTTGATGCGACGGCTTACACCATTCGTACAAAGGCGTCGTTTCAGCAGTTGCTGTACAACTCAAAGATTTGCGTTTTGGGCCATTTGGCCACCTCCATAAGCACCGCATGCTCAGCCAACTGCACGTCGGCAATTGCGATGAGCCTCCTCGACCAACCCTTGAGGAACCAGTATGTTGGCTCCAAGACACACAGCAACACTGCAAAGTACGACAAAAGAATCATGGCATATGGGTTCATCGCTTTCATGTCCGCCATAATGTTTTCTGATATCATATACGGCCAGAAGACGACCATGCCCACTTCGATGTTGGGGCCGGCGTGCGCCATGAGGTAGACTGCCTTCTCCAGCTCCGAGACGGCGGTGACGTACTCATCCCGCGTGCTGTCGTGGAGGTTTTCCTCGAAGAAGGCTGTGAGGTGTTTCAAGGCTTCGAAAATGTCTCTCGGCAGTGGAGACTGGCGAAGACACGGGTTTCTGAACAAACTGATTGTCAGCAACTTGGGACCTCTCGGCAAGGCAGAACTGCAACCGCAAACCGTACTTGTAGTTGGGGTCGCTTGGATCAACGATCCAAATGCCGTGAACCATGGGGGCAAAAATTGTGTTCACAAGCCTGGACTGGTAAGGTTCCAGAATCGCCCTTATCCCTCGCACGAAGATGAAGAGTGAAATAAAATCCGGCAGGTTCTCAGCGTCGTGATTCTTGCCCATGCGCACTGGAATAGAAGCGACGTAGAACATGATCAAGGAGGAGAAGCAGAAGAAGGGTATCCAGTTCGTATCGCCAACGGTGTGGAGGGCAGCGCGGAAGCCTTCGAGGCCGGCGTTCTGATGTGATGCCGCCAGGTCGAGATACTTGTCTCGTTCGGGGGGTATGAGGTATGCCTTGTGCAGGGCGGCTATAGTGAGAATGCCGTGCATGACGAAGGGGCATTCGTAGCCCACTTCCGGCATGGTAACGCGCCAGACATGCTGCATATCGGGACGTCGGGACATGGTATTGGCAGTCTGTAAGGTGTAGTGGTGCATGAGCTCCAGACCGTAGCCCCAAAGCTCGATGCTCGAGGCTTGCAGCGAGAGTCTGCTGTGTTCGATAGCGACATCAAGAAATCGGTACGGCGCTTCCGGGCTTAGTCCATTGGCAGAAGGCGTGAACGACGAGCGTTGGGGAGCGATATTGGCCGGTGAGTCTCGCGAGGCCGACAGGCTGCATTGGATGCCATGCCTGGTACAGTTGAAACAGGATGGATAGGCCTCGTCACACTGACCCGTAGTCAATGAGAGTTTTCTAGGGTCGTATTGATCTGGCGGGGATTGCCGCGGCGGCGGGATCGGCGGAACCTAGGCCTTTACCGCGTACACGGCGCGCGGGCAGCGGAAGACGTCGATATTACTCACCTTGACTTTCCTCCGTTTGCAGTCCTTGCAGCCGCTGCGGGACTTGGTATGCGAGCGACGGGTTGCCATTGGACGGTCTGGGGTTTGTTGGCCGGGAGGTGACCATCCAAAGCTTAATGAAATGTTATGTCTCGGCGTTTAACAAAAGACGTCGGCAACTGGGGTTCGAAGCCGGAGCCAAAGCCAGTGAACGAGTATGTTCGAGTCGTTGGGACGAATCGGTTTGACAGAGGGAAAGAGATGGAGGGTGCGAACACGCGGGTTCGTGTATATACAATAAGAATAAAAAAGCCATATGCGAAAGGGGCATGCACTTAGCCGCGCACTCCATGGAGCAATGTCAATGTTGAAGAGAAGAAGCGGGACCCAATACGAGATGAGAAGCGAATACTCGTAATTGCGGGGCCAGCGTCCTTGAGGCCAGCGAAACACCTGGCGCTTGTAGTGCACGGCCCACTATTTCTGGGCAGCCCAAAATGCCAAAAACACGCGGACCCCCCGGCCCTCCTCGTCATCCCCTGCGCCTGGAAGGAACGCCCAGTCGTACTCCATCAACCGTGATTGGTTGCGTATACCGATACGGCGGTACGTGTGGGATGCCCATCTCTTCAAAATTCCTTTGACGCGGATACTTGCGACGGATGGGGCGCAGTGAGACTCGGGTCCCAGGCAAAACCAGTAGAATTCTCTGGTAAACGGCGCTCAAGCTATCAAAACCCGTCCTTTGTTAGCAAAACTCGCCTATCTTTGGGCTGACTGCAGGGCACCAACGTGATCCCCTTGACGATGGACTGCACACGTGGGCCGGAAGCTTTCATGGACGAGTGAAAAGAATATAAGCGTAAATCTTCCGCTACCCTAGGGCCGGAAGCTCTTCCATCTTCGTCCCTTATCGAGCCAACTGACAAGAAACCCATTCTGATCACCTAAACCCGAGACGCTCGTTTCGACACCCCCCTTTCGGTATTTTCGGCCGCCATCCGATCTGTCCCTCCCATGCTTTTTGAGTTTTCGACCACCGCCGGCCGCGCCTTGCGCTTCCGAAAACATGGCGAGAGCGTGTAACCCCGACTATGTCAACGCCGAATGGTCGTTCTATCGGTTCGAGCCGTCGACGCAGCCGCCATCTTCTTCTGTATCGTGTACATTTTCACGACCGGGCTTCATGCTTTCCAGATGGTCAGGACGAAGACGTGGTACATGACGGCGTTTGTCGTTGGTGGTTTCTGTCAGTATGAACGGATTCCAGAGACCGGATGGCGGATTGACAGCAGTTGATGCACAGGCGAAGTTGTTGGATACGCCGCTCGAACGAAGAACACAATGGAAGACCCCGGATGCTGGACCCTCGGACCGTACATCATCCAGAATGTCCTGCTGCTCATCGCGCCGGCGCTGATGGCGGCTTCCATCTATATGATTCTCGGCAGAATCATCCTGCTGACTGATGGAGAGAGCCACGCCCTGATCAAGAGACGCTGGTTGACAAAGGTGTTCGTCTCGGGCGACGTCCTGTCTCTGCTGTTGCAATCAAGTGGTATGTGTTTATGCACCCGGCGGGCTTCAGCATGTCAGGCCTCCGGAGTAAGTGTTGACCGTATTTAGGTGGTGGTATGATGGCTTCGGCCGGCGAAGGCAACAACATGATGGAGATTGGAGAGAACGTCATCATCGTCGGTCTCTTCGTGCAGCTGGCCGTCTTCGGATTCTTCATCGTCACAGCGGCGCTCTTCCACCGTCGCATGATGCTCGCTCCGACCGCAAAGTCCCACCAGCCTGAGATCCGCTGGCGATACTACCTCTTGACGCTTTACGTCACCAGCGTCTTGATCTGGGTTCGAAGCGTCTTCCGTGTTATCGAGTACTTGGAGGGCAACAAGGGTCATCTCATGACGAACGAGGCGTATGTGTACGTTTTCGACGCGACGCTGATGTTTCTCGTCATGGTATGGATGAACTGGTTCCACCCGAGCGAGATTGGTCTGCTTCTCCGTGGCGAACCCGGTATCAAGAACGGACTCGAGCTCGTGATGATGGGAAGGAAGTTCGGCAAGATTCAAAACGAGAGCAGCAGCATGAGCGCGTAGAAAGCCATCGCGCATGGGTCATGGAGGTTCGAGATTGGGTAGAGTCAAGGGCTAGACCTACAGGATATGAGTAGAAGCGACCGCCTGTCGCAATAGATGAGATTCTTGGGCACAACGGGCTCGCAGAAAGTGCATCGGGTTGGAATACTTGATCTTGTTTTGTTGACACATCCAGGATTATTTGCCAGGGATGAAGGGCAGCGCGATTCTGGTATTTTTTGCGACGCAGGACCATCATCGAGATTGCACATATAATGAGAAGCATGAATAAGACTGGCAATTCGGGCATCATCCACCAAACTTGGCGTCCCCTATTCGAACTTTCGTGGAGGGGAAAAAACAAAGATTTACTGCAGGTGGAACATTGTCTGGCGATGACATGCCAGGAGTCTTGCTCATCGCAACTGCGTGTCTAAATGTAGTGTGGGCTGAATGTTCCTGGTCCCAGGATGTCTTATCGTTATCGGGGATAAATTTCAGCAAGGATGCTTACGCGCGGGAGAGCACAGGTCAGAAGCCTCCGCAGCGGAGCACGGGATCTGCAGGGTGGCAAGGCCTTCGGGGCCGAGAACAAGCATAAGCGTCGGCTTCGACCCCGCATCAGCTCACTGATAGGCGGGAGCTTCAGCGGACGGCACTAGTCCCTAGGGCGGACCGAAGCTCTGGGCAAGACCAGGAGCACCTTAAGCACCTCCAGCTGCAGCCTGGAAGTCAACCAGACGCCTTACCTTGTCTGGCCTTCCACTTTTGCCTCCTACCTTGTGGCATGCATAGTCTGCTTCGACCAAGGAAGTGTTGAGGCCTGCTCTTGCATGGAATTACCCCAACCCCGAGGCTGTGGTTGCCTCCGCTCATCCCTCGCTTCGTCCCCTGCCGTAAGCCGGATCAGGCTACACCTTTTGCCCTGAGGTATCGACCGTTCCACGCCATCTTTGAACTGCTACGCTGCATCGGGAGTCATTTCGGCACCTCTATATCTCACGTTTTCATCAGTAAGAGGCAACACAATTTCCTCACATCGCTTCTCCCCGATCTCCTCATTCCCGCGGGTTCTTAGACTCTTCGAGGTGCAGGCTCCATTCCTGTGCCATCGCACGCCGCATCCTGGCCTCGACAGCAGGAAGTGGCATGCCCCAGGAAACAGTTGGATCGCTGACTCGCATCGTCGGCTTTATCATCAGTCACTCGAATCCATCGTTCTCGATATCCATCCCGTATCTACTCCAGTTGCCACGAAGCGATTGCGACACCGCCGAAGCCAATATGGCCGAACGCCAGAGCGCTTCAAAGTTGGACCTCGACGACTGGGAGGAGGTCGCCGACGACTATTCCGTTGTATCTCTATCGTCTTCCGACGAGGAGGAGGACCCCGCCCCAGTCTCCTCGTCGTCGAAGGTGCCCCGCGATGCGCCTCCCTGTTACACTGAGGCTCGAGCGAACAAATACTCCAACACGACCACAACCCTTTCACAGTCCGAGCGAATACAATACTCGCCATCAGAGGCCACTGAAGAGACTTCCCACAATGCGGTTCTGCACAAGAACCCGATCAGCAGTGAATCAATTCCGCCAACACCCTCCAACACCTTCGGAACCTCCTTGTCACCGAGCGCCCTTGTCGGTCAGAATTCGCGGGGGGGGCCGTCAGTTGGGCAAGCTGCAAGCACAAGTGCGGCTGCGGCAACACACTCATCCCGCAATGAAGACAAGGCAGTTGCTGAGACACCTATGCAGGTCGGAGGGTTTGTCGGGCACTCAGATGTGGAGCTAGTGGCACATCCGACTGCCATTCAAAGCTTATAGATTGGCTCGAAACACCCCTACGCCGTCAAGCGACCCAGTCTTCTGTGCCCTCTTACTCAGTCCAAACGACTCGCGATAAGTTCGATGCCATGTACAAGGCATCCGGCGACTGGGATATTGAGAAAACAGCTGACCATGTCGGTCGCCTAACAATGGAGACCGGCCCTAACGACGATACACATTCGTCGAGCAAACAAAAAGGCACCTTGGCCGAAACTCTCAATCTCGATGATTCTTCGATGAATCCTGTCTGCATCAGCCAGACCCTCGAGTCACTTTACAATTATATTGCGGACACCCTCAACCGTACGGACGGGCAGCTCGTTGGCCTCGATGTTACGTCTAATGTCGCCGGCAGTTGCCAGGCTCTGATGGGGCAGATTCGTGAGCTCCGTCCCATCCTTGCAGAGTATGCAACCCAATGGGAGAAGCCCATGGGGGCGAAAGATATACCACTCGACCCCAGTCTGTCCTTGTGGTTGTGCTCTCTGCGGACAATTGTCTCAAAGTTACGCAAGAAGAGCAGACTCTGGTTACGATACGCCAACACCGAGGAGGGCAAGAAGATCCGATCGGCCGTGCTCATGTTAGATGCCGCGCTGGACGAGCACATCAAGGAGATGGACGACTTCCTGCCTATCATACAGGTGTAAGTATCTGCGTCTTCCCTTTTGCTAATATTCTTGCAAATACTGACTTTTGAGGAGCGACTTCAACGACTATCGAACGCAGAACATGCCGTTCCCAAGAGAAGTGATCGACGATGTGAACAAAACTCCCAAAATCGCAGGCAACAGCCCACCCCGGCCCACAGACCGTCTCTCCCAAGTCCGGACAGCCCTGTACTCCCTGAAAGACCAAGTCCAAAAGACGGTTGATGTTGTGGCAATCAGCCAGAGCTTCCTTCCCGCGGCTGCGTCAAATACCGCCTCGGATATTGTGCGGCGCCTGGGGTCTACTTTCAATGCTGTGTCCCTCGCCTTGACCAACAACGGTTCCGAGTGGCTCGAGAGTGACCTTGGCCGCGCCCACGTCGGCTTGTTGTCTCACGCCGAGTTCAGCAACCTGGACCCCATGACCCTCTACGATTTCAGAGTGCGCCTCCAACAGATCTGCAATTTGGTGTCGAACCCCGCGGACCATCATCAATGGACCGAAGAGATGGTGCGCACTCATTACGTGTGCATGCTGGTAGAACAGCAGCAGCTCGACGCTCTAAGCAACATCGCCTCCGTCCTGGAGGAGTTGATGATGCCCAAGCACCTGAAGACCAGAACCGAGTTCGACGATTTCATGAAGGAGATGTAGTCCCCAAACGACAGAGGATAGCTGTGAATAACAGGAAAGGACAGGAAAAGACATGACTGACGGGCAAGAGAATTACGGTCGGCACGGCACAGGGCACGGATATGGAAATCGGTAGCGTAATATGCAGCGGTAATATCAGCTTTCTCCATTTCGACGCCCCCCTTTTGCGTAACGATGCCAGATGGACGGCTCTCCTGCACTCGGCGGCCACTATCCGGATGGTACCTGGTAGCTGATAGTGGCCAAGGCCCTGCTGCGAGGGGGGCCAGGCATTGAAGACGACGCCACGATTGCATGTAGGTACGTTCAAGAAGACATGCGGTGCGGTCGGTAGGTGTAGGTTGTGATGTGAAGTGAACCCCTCGGATCACACTGCAAAGTTGAGGAAAAGAAGCTCGAAAGCAAACGCTCCCCCTGCTTTCTACTTTCCCCAGTAGCCTGTTCAGGCCTTCCCCTTCAGACGAAGTGGCCAACCACGGCCGTCTGAAATATTCCGCGAGCTGCAGACATCGGCCGAGAAGCCCATCCCACGCATCCGCACACAGCCTGCATGGTGCTATTTCCTCGGTTAGGATAGAGGCTGGGCTGGACTGCCGCGGCACCCAGGCGCAGCGTCCAGAGGCGAGGCTTCGGCGCCCGTCTGTGGCGTTGGTGCGCCTAAAGAGTTGAGCCACCCCCGCCGCTGGAGACCTCCGGCCCAGATGTCCGGGATCCAATATTTGGTGCGCGTGTTTGTCAGCGGGGGCGATTTATTGATGTCGTGTAACATCCGGTAGGAATGCGCTTACGCCTTTCAGCGCCGTGTGGCCGTGGCGGTGTCTCGGGGTTCGAACTGTCAGCTTACCTGGGATGCACACTTGGCTTGTGCAGCACGCGTCTCTAATTCTGGGCTTTCATCTGAACTTTTAAGCAAGTTGTGCGTTCGGTTTTAGGCCTTGACAGCGCCAGGATGTGCATGGCTCGACATCCGACAGGAGTCAAGGAAGGCGGATGCATTTCTACCAGTTTGCGGGGGGCGGCAGCGAAAGTCGGTCTAATTGCGAGGGTTGATTGAGTCTCGGCAGCGCCACAGATCTCTCCATCAAGTGCACATTTGAACCGACGTCTCTGGCTCTGGCGGTCGGTGTCGATCTCCGCTGCCGAGTGAATCTGAATACGCAAGTCGCTGTCCGGGTAGACAACGAGATACCCGCCTTCCGCGACCGATATTTCCGTGCATGCTGCGGCTCTCTCGTGCTCACATCAGTTGCTGGAACCGTCGCCGCTTTCGATTGGTCGATGGGGCCGGCAGCGCGTCCGGTTCCAGGGCACGCTAAAATCGCTGATGACTAGCTCCAACGGAGCCAGCTGGACTGTCCGTCCCGTCTGCAAGGCATCGTGTCCGTATTCCCACATCCGTTGGCGGCGCTAGCTTTCATCCAACGTTCGACACCGTTCGATCCTGGGCTTTCTAGGCTGTGATGGTGACATCAGATTCCGGTCCACGCCGCACAAAACAGGCGGCAGGTCAGCAGAAGGCCGGCCCCTGGGGGGAGGCAACGTAGATAGTAATTACCGGCGCCGGCATGAGGCTATTGAACTTGGCCACCGGACCTGCATATTTCGAGATGGGATGTTATATTCACGTGGGAATGGAGACGACGATGCGGAACTTGGGCGACTTTTCGACACCTATAAATGTGGCATGGCGACGGTGAGTTCTGCATGCCTCTATTCGAACACCACCAACGGCCAGCCACAAGATCCATCGGTTTCACTCTTTTTCTAATTTGCCCACCGCAATATCTCACAATCGTTTTAGCAATGCGCGCAGCAGCAACCCTCGTCTTCGCCGGCCTCTTGGCGCTCGCCAACGCCGTCGCGCTCCCGGAGCCTCAAGGTCTTCCTCCCGCCGTCCTAGACCGGGGCCTCGAGGCGCGGGCTCCCAAGTGCCCCGCCGTCTGGACGCAGGTCAACGCCGAGCTCAACTCGCTCTTCCTGGACGGCTCCAAGTGCAACGCCCTCGCGAGGGGCGCAATCCGTGCCTTATTCCACGACTGCGGCTCGTGGGATGAGTCTCAAGGCCTGAGCGGCGGGTGCGACGGGTCCCTGGTCGTTGGCGTCACGCCGGACGTCGAGCTCGACAGAGTCGAGAACAGGGGCCTGCAGAATATTGCGGGGGCCTTGAAGGATCTTGCCGCGAGGTTCAACACGACGGTGGCGGACATGACCGTCTTTGCTGGAAGTGAGATTGCCGTCGTCCCCGGGCTCCATCGATCCGCGACGCTGACCTCGTGATTAGACGCTGCCGTGTTCTTGTGCCCCGGCGGTCCCAAGGTCAGGACCTACATCGGCCGGAACGACAGCACGAAGTCGGCCAAGGCCGGCGGTCTACCCAGCCCTTTCGACACCCCCGAGAACCTCCTGGCATTGTTCAAGAAGAAGGGTCTTGACGCGGAGGCTCTCGCCGCCCTCCTCGGTGCTCACAGCACTTCCACTCAGAACTTTGTTGACCCGGCGAAGGCGGGGGCGCCGCAGGACTCGACGTGAGTGACGCGCCTGGCTGAACAAACGAGGAAACGCGCTAACAAGACCTCTCGGTATAGGCCTGGAGAGATGAACGTCGCCTACTACAAGGAGACGTACGATTTCGCCACCACGGGCACCGCCCCTGCTGGGGTCTTCGTTTTCCCGTCGGATTCCCAGATCGCGACTTCGTCGGCGAGCAGCATCGGCAAGAAGTTCCAGGGCTTCATCGGGGACCAGAACAAGTGGAGCAACAGCTTCAAGAAATCGTGAGTCCTCGCCGGTCCATTCCCCTCGCCGAGCCGAGAGGCACTAACACGAGACAGCATGGAGAGGATGGCGCTCTTTGGTAACGACAAGGGCAGCTTGTCTGACTGCACCGCCGCGATAGCCAAGCTCTGATGGCAGCGTGGCGGGCGTGCCAGCCGATGTCGTAACGGCATGAGGCTTCTCTTCTACTTTGGGACGCACAGTCTGTCCGACAGGGCGATTGGCGTCTGTTTTCATGAGTTTATGATGCGTGGGTCGATGTAATTTTAGTTCCTCTTGGTTGGCTGTACAAGTTTATGAGATAATGGACTACAATGCAGCTTGCATTACTCGTGCCCATCGATACACTTGCTTGTGCTGATATCAACTTCTGAGAGTGTGAGTGGTCAAGAGTTCTACCTATCTAGTTGCGGTGGTAATAAGGGTTTGAAAATACCCAGGTGTTGCCTTGACACAAGAAGTCATGTCGACTGCAAACTTCATGGTCACCCTCGTACTTGTCCTACGTGGCCACCTAAGAGCGCTTTGAACTCTTTGATACTTTAAGTAATGAATAATTAATGAACTAATATGACGTCAGAAACGTTCATAATCTAAGCATTATCAAAGGTATGACTCTCAAACATCACCTTCTTCATAGGTTTGTCGCCGCCCATTATTCGTGAATGTTGTTTTCCCGGTCAGATTTCTAGCAACGGCTACATGTATTGTTCTTCCAACACATGATGGCGATGCGAGCATAAACTACTGACGAGACTTATTGGAAAATCCTAAATGCCTCTTTCTCCCTCTCTTGTTCCCTTTTTTCCCTTCGCAAATCCTCATTCTACCAATTTCCAATCTCTTCCGACACATTAGTTCAAACTAATAGGAAAGAGAACAATGAAGCCAAGGTGCGTATCTAACGGCTTACTCTCATAGGTCAACATGACTTCAAAACTTAGGTTGATACTGGTCGCAACGGTGGAATGTTTACAGCAGATCGTACTAAAGAGACAGACCAAGACCTGGAAATCACTTCCCTCGCATGCATGCGGTTGGAGTGATTCAGTACCGATCTGACATTGGCAGTAGGTTGTTTGAGCGGATTACACAACCTCTGCAGACCAAAAGCAGCTGGTTCTTAACGGAGAGTCTCCTGATACCGAGAGCATACTTGAACAATAGTTGTTACATGATTGGCTAGTGGAACGAGGCAGGGCGTTGCAGTTTTCCATATTCATTTGCTCCTGCTTTCTAGATTACCTAATCATGCTCTGCCAACAAAGAGGCATTGATCTGATCAGACCAACAGTGAGGAAGGGGCACTCAACACAAGCGAACCTAATACATCGTCAATTAATCTACATAGAATTCATGGCCGAGTTCAGCGGTTGCTTGAACTTCAGATTTTGCCTTGATCGCCTCTTGTTACTTGGATTGACGGCCATACGTAATAATATAGACCATGAGGAGCATTTCTACTGATCCCTCTAAAGACTCTCCTACGTCCTGATCAAGCCTATTCGCAAAAGCCATTATAGGAGGCCAGAACCCTGTTCGCTTTGAGGGACAGTAGTTGAATTTAACTTTTGCATCACGACTGCTTCAGAGCTATCTCCCCTCCGCCTTCTAGTCGTGTACTCCACACCTCCCTTCACTAATAGTGCATCATGTACGTATTATGCTTATACGAGACCTGTGGCAGGATGGAGTATTTACAAAAGAAGACGACCAAAAGCTGACAAGCAACAATGCCTAGTAGGGAGACCACTAGCATAAGTCCGGCATCTTTTGTGATTTGTGAACATAATTTGTCGGAGCAGACATGATCACGGACGACGCTAGCACCGATGGTTAAAAGTCACTTTAAAAGTTTCACTGAAAACAACTTGGCCCACATCGCGTAAACAGCGCAATGTCTTAGAAAGTCATTGTCAAACAGGGAACATGATCGACAAAAACCAAATTCTGAGTCCTATGAATATCCATGGTTCAGACAGTTTTTCAGCCCAGATGCGTCTTTTTTCCCCAGCCGAGTCACCCGTGCTCTCATACTAAGTTCGAACTTATTGCCATGCTGATAATAGAGCAGCCACAGGTCTTGTTCGAGTCTGGGTGAAGCCGACCAGAAGGAAGCCCCGTAGGCCTTGGACAACCAAGCTTTCATAGTCTTGTCGCCATGCGGCTGAGAAGCCCTTCATTTCGCCAGAGCCTACTAAAGTCTCACAGACCTCCTATTTCTCAACTCTATCCGAACGTTGCAAAAGCGGGTGGTTAGCTGGTATACGGGAAATGCCGAGCCAGCCTCAGCCGCAAGGCAGCGCCATGATGTTATTATTGAAAGCCGACCTCCTGATACCGGCCGAGTGGTCTCGCGTGGAAAAGAATGAAAGGGGTTGAGACGCGGGAGCGGCGGAAGCTCTGTGCACAACAACACCGACCGAGTCACGAGCCAGGCAACCACGACGTGCACAGTTCTCCCGCAATGAACGTTTTCTAGAATGGCCCGAATTCCAAATGGGAGCCACCGCGATGCGTTGAACTTGAGCGTGTTTGAGGTTGTTGCCATTGCTCGCCTCGGCGACAACCACAACAGCCGCAGTAGTCTGAGCGGGAAAAGGGTCTAGAACCGGCAGATGCGAGCGATTTAAGGAGTGCCATGCTGGATAAGGTAGGCTGGCCAGGGTCTTTGCGCAATCCCATCATGGTCTTTGCGCAAGCTGAAAACCGTCCGAATCATCAGAACAATCCCTCTGGAGAGTTGGGCGAGACACCTGCCAAGCCGTGAGTGGTTGGCCTCGACGCCTCGGGCGCCTCTGGGTGCCTCGACGCGGAAGCCTGCGAGGAACATCTTATTACTGCTAAACTTGCATGCGGGCTAGTGCAGAGAAAGAAAAGCCTTTCCAATTTTCTGAACGCTGACTCGGTTTGGGGGAGATTCAGAGGCGCGCGAGGAAGCGGCGCGTTCCTGTTTCATTCCGCCAAGCTTGCGCCATCTCTGCAGGAAAAAGCAACGGCTCTGCTAGCGTGCGCCGTGGCGGCCGCACCACACGCCGTTGCTCATTTGCATTGCAGCGAGATGCAGCAGGGACTCGGATCTGGTACTCGTCCGAGCACGAGGCTAAAGAATGGACAGGAAGGAAACCAAGAAAAATAGAACGAGGCGCCGGCGTTGTTTGAGAAGCCCTTAGCCGCTATTGCTGCTGCCCGTACACGTGAGGATATAGCTGCCAGGTAAGATTATCTGGGGTAACTCAGGGGGTCGAGAGGCGAGTCAAAGCGATCGACACTTCACTCTCGCATAGATATATAAACACTGCACATGGGCTGTCGATCTCGCATCTCTTGGACACCAGCCATCAGCATCAAAGCAGCCACCCGCCTTCAAAAAGCCAGCTCTACCACGCTCTTTCCAGCTACTTTCGTTACCAGTCATTCGCTGATCACCCTCGCTCATACGACCACCGTCAAGATGAAGTTCTTCGCTCCCATCGTCCTCCTGGCCGCCGGCGTCCTCGCGGCCCCCAGCCTAACGAGATCTGCGAGCGCGAGCTTAGCACGGTCAACACCATCATGACCACTGTTCTCAACGGCATCCAGGCGCTTGACGGTGCCATCTGCGGCTACGCTGGCGGCCCCGGCAAGGAGCTTGAGGACGCCTCAGCCACCATGCTCACCATCATCCGCACCGCCACCTACAACGCTGCGGCAATGCTGCCCCTGACCATGGACGAGGCCATCGCCTTCCAGCCTCTGTCCGACCAGCTCAACGCAGCCGGCGACAAGCTCCTCGTCGATCTCAGCGACAAGATCGACCTCTTTGCCAAGAGCGGCGCCTGTGACACCACTCTCACCTGGGTTGCTCAGGTTGGTAAGTCGGACCAGCTCGCTTGAAGACCCCTTTCACGGGCACCATGACTGACTTCTCCCAGGCGGCAACGTGAACACCCTCATGACCACCATCTCAACCAAGTTCCCCGCCGGCGGCAAGGGCGGCGACGAGATCAAGCACTTCAACGGCATCTTCACCGAGATGCAGGAGAAGCTCGCTGCCTGCTCTGCCGGAGGCAAGGGCTCCGGTTCCGGTTCCGGCTCCGGCTCCGCCACCAAGGTTGTCGCCGTCCCGACTGCCGCTGCCACTGCTACCAACGTTGCTCACGGCAACGGCACCAAGGGTGCTTCGCCCACCGGTACGACCCGCCCTGTCGTCACTGCCGGCGCTGCTCTGATGACCATGTCCGGCGCTGGTTTGGCCGCTGCCGTCGCTGCGTTCATCCTGTAAACTTGCTCTTTTGCAAATTTCAACGGATCAAGCCCTGTGGGCTGCTGGGCTGGAACTGCACATACATATTCGATGTTCTTGTTTATAGGGGGTCGCCTGCAAACCCGTCCGCCTCGATGAAGCCATGATTTACTCTCACTTGATGGGCCTGTTCTTTGCAAATAATGTGTCGTCACATAGATACCAACGAGAAATTTGAAATGGATTATACATGCAAGCGTGTTTCTCGTCTTACTCAAAAAATTAACACTATTGTCTAGTCGTGGAAGACATCATCGTACTGTGAGAGGACCGGACTAATGTAGCTGAAAATAGGTTTGCTGCAGGGACGCTCTTGGCGGTTTCATGTAAATCCTACGCTACCTAGTTGCATACGGATGGGCTGAGACAGAATAGCAAAGAAAGCACAAGTCTCAGGCAAAACACAGCATCAAACCAGGGAATAGCAGGGCGAGTTCTCCTGACCGGAAAACCGGCTCATGATCACGTTTCTCGCGCTCCATGTGTTGGTCCCGTTTGGAATATCTGGAAACACAGCCGCTGACTTTCTTTTTCGACCATGACCCAAATTCCCATGATGTCTGGGGCCGTCCTCGCCACCCTTTGAAAAAGCGATCTTTTTCTAAACAGTCTTACACTTCTTTCAAAGCTTGATCTCCAGAACGAAAGTATGTTGTCTTGGCTGCCTCTGCTTTACTAATAGCTGCAGCCTCCCATAAGCCTGTTTCGCTATGACTTTCAAGTGGGATGTCTCCCTGGTCCTCAGCCTCGGGCTTTCTGGTCCATTTTTCCATTTACTATGGCATGTTTAGTTCGGAATTATTGGGCCAACGAACAAATTAGGGATTTCTGACACGAGATAACGACAGGAGGTGACGGCTTGGGCAGCCTGATGACAGGAGTCTTAATCTAGAGAGTCTGCCAAAACCCCATTCCACAGCAGGTAGAATTCGCCAATTTGCAACTTCTAACAAGGCGAGTGGAAGATCACCGGCCGTTGCTTTTGGTCCGGCAAGAGTCACGAAATCCCGATTTTGCCATTCTGTCTCACTTAGCAACATGTCAATTTCTTGCTCGCCGTATCCACCAGTGAGAAACATCGCATGATATTGATGCAAAAGACAGACACCTAATCTTACCAACTAGAAAACTATCTATATGTTTCACTCAGCAGCATTGCTGGCGCAGGTCCACGGCTTCGCGCTCGACCCCTGGGCGATAGCCTCGATTGAAACCCAGAGTCCAAGGACACAGAGGAGAACTCCCACAAGCACAAGCAGAGACGTAGCTGCGAATCGACACTTCTGCTGCCAGCTGCTGAACCAATCGCCCTTGTGCATCCAGAGCCAGAAGATTCCGGGTAATCCGAACGAAAACCAGCTGGCAAAGGCGGCAGAGACAAGACCCAGCAAGTTGTTGAACACCGGGATGGATTCGGAAATCACCATACCAACACCCCAAATACCCAGAGTAATGAGAAGCCAGGCGATGGTCGACGTCCTCGTTCTTCGCACAACGTGCTTGGTGTTTCCGAAGATGCGCGCGAAGACGTACTGGGACGCGACGTGCGCGTAAATCACTGCAGCAATGGCGATTGTCGGAATCGCGACCCCCCAAATGGCTTTCCGGATGGTGGCACTACCTGCCGCAGACAAGGCGGGAGATGGAACGTCGGGCCCAACGTAGACGTAGATGATGACTGCGGCAATGATGTAGAGCGCTGTGTCCGTAATTTGCAGAAACGCAAGCGCCTTGGGCCAGTCGTCCGGGTTCTTGAACTCGGCGATGATGCTGAAGAAGATGGAATGGCTCGCTGAGAGAACCGTGTTAGACAAAAAGGGCCGCCGAACACCATTTTCGCATGTACCACTTACAAAAAGCACCAGCAATGTTGGTTACGGCCAGGAAAGCGGGAGAAAAGCCGAGGGATTTGAAGACGTCAATCGACCCACTTCCGATTGGCTTTTCGATGGCGACGTCAATGACCGTAATGAAGACGGCCACCACGATAGAAATACAAGCTTGACGAGGGTCAGCAATCGCTCACAGGCGGAATCAACAACGCCAAGTGGGCTTACATGTCGCCGACATCCAACTTGTCCACTTCAGAGTTCTTGGGATATTGAAGACCCAGAAAACCAACATGCCGACCGCCGCCCAGACAACGGTACAGGTCGTGCTGTTCGTCAGGGTGTTCATGCAAATCGTCCACATGAGAATGTGACCACCCATCAGGAAGACTTGGAGGATAGTTTGCGCCCAACCAAAAACCTCTCTGAAGACAACTCCTAAGCCGATCGGTCGTCCAATAAGCTCAACCGCATCGCCGAAGTTCTGGACGAAGGGGTACTGTTTCCGGAACTCTGCGAGAAGGAGGCCAGAGTAGGTGGCCAGAGCGCTGATCACACAGATCAGGATGACGCCAGGGACAAGACCGACTGTGGCGAGAACAGAAGGGAGAGAAAGGATTCCCAGTGAAACAGTCTCCGCGACGAGCACGATGCCTCCTTGTCTGTGCAGACGTCAGCATTTGTAGACAGACTCAAAAAGTAGATTGAGACTCACAGCCAATGCAATGTTTTGAAGTTGATCAGCTCGCCCTCTTCTGTCTCAACGATGCCGCCGGCATGGCCCGAGAACGCTGGGGGCGCCTCGGGATCTTGATGGCTCTCACGGCCCTTCGACCCGGGATGGGGGTTAGGAATGTCCTGGCGCTCAGGGTCTACCGGCGCCTCATAGCCTCGACCTCGTTACCCATATCGCCTTTGTTATGTGCTTCTCCGGGGTAGAGATGGATAGGAGCCGACTCGTCTGGATCGCGATTCCCTCACAACTCGGCGTCCTGGATGGCGGAAAAGGTGGAACCGTTTACGCTCGGTGGAGCGTTTGAATCGATGACAGCAGATTCAGCCGGGCAACATGAGACGCAGGTCGGTTTGGTGGGGATTTCGGATCTTTCATGCAACATTTAACTTTGAGGGGCCCCGGATTCTGAGGTTGATAGGGGACGGTTCTCTTCGGCACATGTTCATGGGAAGATTATTTTTTAAGGAGCGACATTCCCATCGCCTTCCATCCCTTCCCGGCTGGATTGACTCACCCCGCGGTCTGTTCCGCGCCACCTGACCCCCAAGGCGAAAATCATCGTCGGCACCGGTTATTCTGACACGATTGATGATGAGAGGTGTTACTGGATCCGGAACCTCCGCTTGGCTATGGGACGGCGGGCGAAAATTCAGCAGTTGTTGTTACGTCTTTCAATCCACTTTTGGCCCGCACGGGTCCCTCAGGCCTTTCCGGTATTTTCAGCGGTGCGACTCTGGCTCGACTCAACGTCACAGCCGAAAAAATTATTTCGCCCTTCTCATTTCCGCCTCTGTTTAATGGTTAATGGCGCGAGTCTCATGACCTCTGAAATTGTTCATTCACCCGTCAGAGCCTGAGTTTAAAACTATCAATAGAGGACTGCGAGTTGCCGAAAGGAGTCGATAGTTTCGCTGAGTTTCTAGTGCGATGCATGAAGTGCGAGTCACGTCCTGACTTTATTGTAACGTCCAATTTGCCCCAAGGCGTGTTCTACGCAGTCGATGGACATCGTGTGACCAAGAAAATTTACATCAAAAGCTTTTTTCGCCTTGGAGTCTGACTCGATCTAGAAGTCTGGAAATCGAGCCCAAGCGTCCCCGGATTATTGGACAGGGATGCTCGCAGTGTTACAAAGTTTGCAAATTAGTTGCGCAAGTCGTCGCCGCGTGCAATTCTTTTTAGGGATAAAGTCGATGTCTAATTGTGAGGTAGTGCCAAAGTAAGTACAGCCTGACACCAGGTGTCCAAATTTTCCCCGGACAAGGTGTTCACTCGTGGAACCGGTGGCTGTGGTCGAGAACACCTTCTAATCACCGAGTTACATACGATTAACTGTTATTCTAAACTTGTAACCACTTGGTAAAATGCATAAACGTTGGATGGAACAGGCGTGTAGAAACTGGCCAGCTGGGAACAAAAAAAGTGATGCACACAGTACCTGGACGGTCCTGAAGCTCCATTTTCATCGAGAAATATCCCAGCGAAAAGCGCTCTACTTTGCACAGGACCTAATTATTTTTTTGGTTTGGCATTCAGGTGGGT